>JZKD02S1038963.1:491719-505793 GCA_000966675.3 Picea glauca | reverse complement strand
TTTCAATAAAATATTCTTAATAATCTCCATCGCACAAGTGTCGTCCATCCCCCTCTTTTCTCCAATAAATATTTTCTTTAAATTTATTAATTGTATCAAACCCCTCACCCACCTAGAGTCGCTCCTAAAATTACTCCTAGGTGTTCCTATATCCCCTTACATGTTTTAAATACTTTCCTAAAGAAAAGATGTTACTAAATTAGCTCAGATTAGCAAGTTCTTAATTGCAGATTCCTTACTATGTTGACCTTGCTTTTTACCATAAGTTCACATCTTTCCTTTATCATGTTTCCTCCATTTACTTAGTTTCCCAATTCTTATTATTCCCTTCTTTCCCCTTTTTATCAAACCCAAAAATGGCAGTTGCACTATTAAATATTTCCCTTTTATTAATTATTTAATATCTTCTGTACTTTCACATGTTAATAAATAATTTCTTCTTTGCAAATTTTTAAATCCACTAGTTTTAATTAAATTCTTACTCTCTTTATTTACCCCAAGATTTTTATGAAGACTCAACTATTACTTAAGCGGGTTTTTGTTTAAATTTTTATTTTTATTCTAGGGTCTTTTTCTTAAGGTTAGACTAAATTTTTACCCTAGAAAAGTTTTTTAGACTTAGGACTTAGATTCTGAACTGGGCGACACTTGGTTAGGGAAGTTGTTTAAGGATTTCTTAAGTCGTTAAATTCTTAGTGCCATCTAGGTTTGTTTTTCATCATCATCAATGCGATGTGCCCTTCAGGATGCACCATGTGCTCCAAGGGTGCTACTTTCCCTGATTGTTTCTCTTACGCGACGTGCCCTTTAGGATGCACCATATGCTCCAAGGGTTCCACTCACTAACTTGTGTTTATTTCGCGCAACGTGCCCTTGAGGATGCACCATGTGCTCCAAGGGTGCCACTCGCCAACTTGACTGATTGGTAGATATCTATAACCCCTGGAGTCAACACTCTGCCAGGTGAACTTGTGGGAGACTAAGGGTTCTAAGGAATAAGGCCCTTTCCTTATTGCGCGCCCCTTAGAATCATTATGAGCAACTGTCGCAGTCTTCCCTTATGACATCGTGGATCCTCTCGATCTAGGTAATTGTTAACCTATAGTTCGAGCCACGATGAGAGTGCTAGTAGGCTGTGGCAGGGCTGCTGTCCACACCTCTCCCTCAACCTCTCTGGAAATGGTGTGTGTGGCCCCTTTACTCCATATGTGAGTCTGGTTGGAAAGCTATTGTCAGCCTGCATCATCAACAATCGTGTTAGAACATGTCAACATCATATCATCAAATCAATGAAATATCACAGTAAATAAATCAACCCAAATCGCACACTCCCTGACTCAATTCAGAGTCCAAGGTGTCCCACCGATGTCTCTGCATCCTCAAGGTCCAAAACCCTGTGCACTCAATAAAACTGATTCAATAGCACTTGTCTATGTCAAAGCAGTAAAACATCAGGTCATCTATCATAATGCATCATAATCAAGGATAATTGTTTTAACATCATAAAAGTCCAGATCACTTGCGAGCAAGTGTCCTCAAAGAGTAAGTTTTCTCAGTGCGCTAGAGTAGGATGTTACATACACCCCCTCTTGGTCTAAACTTCATCCTGAAGTTTCTCAGTATAAATGTCAAAATAAAAGTACCACAGTATCATAAGTCTATATATCAAATAAAATTGGGAATTGTTGGCGCATATCATAGCGTCCTCCTAGGTCGCCGAGTGCGAACTATAACTGTCCCACTGGACCTTGACCTGATCTACCATTCGACGCCATAACTGTCGAACACGGTGATCTAAGATGCAGACTAGCTTAGCCGTGAGTGCTCCCTCATATGATACCTGTAAGGAACTCATGTCAATCACATGTGTAGTATCACTAATATAATGTACCAAAACAAATACATGAAAAACATCGTGCATACACCTCAAAGAATCAGGCAAGGCTAGTCGATAGGCAATGGGCCCCTTTCTCTCCACAATATCGAAAGGTCCCATGAACCTAGGAGACAATTTATATCCCTTTTCAAACTTGATCAAACTCTTATGCGTTTTAACCCGCAAGAAGACTCAATCGCCGATCTCGTAACCACGGTCGACTCGGTGTGCATCGACATAACTCTTCGGTCGATCCTGCAGTTCTTTAATCCTTTGTCTTATGGTTTGCATTTTCTCTTCCATTTCTTGGATCGCTTCTGGTCCCACCAAGACCCTATCCTCAAGTCGATCCCAACTCAAGGGCGTCTGACACGATTGCCCATAAAGAAACTCAAAAGGCGCCATATTAATGGTTCTTTGGTAACTGTTGTTGTAAGCGAACTCTACTAGAGGAAATAATTCCTCCCAACGCTTTTGTTGGTCCATCACGTACATGCAAAACATGTCTTCCAAATTTTGGTTCGTTCGTTTGATCTGTTCGTCAGTCTCTGGGTGATAAGCAGTACTAAAGTTAAGTTGGGTTCCCAAGGCCTCTTGGAAACTCATCCAAAATCATCCAGTAAACATCGATCCTCAATCGGATATAATCCTTTTAGGCACGCCATGCAGCCTCACAATATGACTAATGAAAACTCTCACTATGTCAGGTGCCTAATACGTCCTACACACAGGAATAAAGTGAGCACTCTTCGTCAAAGTTTCTACTACTACAAAAATTGAGTCGTGTCTCCTTGTCGTCAGTGGAAATCCAACAATAAAGTCCATCAAAATAACTTCCCATTTCGATTTCGGAATGGAATGTGGTTGAAGTAATCCTGTTGGGTGTCTATGTTCAACTTTTACCTACTGACACTCTAGACATCTAGCTACAAAGTTGACTATTTCGGCCTTCATTCCCTTCCAGAAGAATAAGGGTTTAAGTTCTGCCCTCATCTTTGTGACTCCTGGGTGCGCCATGTAAAATTCTCTATGACCCTCACTCAGGATAAACATCCTCAACTCGTCGTTTCGCAGTACGTAAATCTGACTTCTAAACCTCAATAATCCGTCGCTATCAAATGAATATCCCTCATATCGTGGTACCATCATTGTGTTTTGTCCAATAAAATCCTTGAATTCTTTGTACCAGTGATCGTCAGGCTGTAAAGTGAGCATCTTCTAACGTAGATTCATCTGAAGAGGCAACACTAAAAATATGCGTGGTCTCCGACTCAAAGCGTCAGCCACTCGGTTCACTGTTCCCTTTATGTAAGTAATCTTGAAGTCGTACTCGCTAAGAAATTGCGACCAACGTTGTTGTCACGCGTTCAGGTCGCTTTGCGTGAAAATGTGTTGCAGACCACAATGATCAGTATTTAATTCAAATTTTCATCCAACAAGGTAGTGTCTCCAAACCTTCAAGGCATATACGATGGCTAATAACTCCAAATCGTGCATCGCGTAGTTCTCCTCATGCCTTCTAAATTTCGTCGAAATGTAAGAAATCACTCGTTCATCTTGCATCAAGACTCCCCATAAACCTTTCTTGGATTCGTCAATGCATACCAAGAAGTCTGCAACCATGTCAGGGACCTTTAGTATCGGCGCTGTGGTCAACAACTCTTTAAGCCTTCGAAATGCTTCCGTGCATTTCTCAGTCCAAACAAACTTCTTGTTTTTCTTCTGCAATTCCGTGATCGGATTTTCTATCTTCGAAAATCCCTCGACAAATCGTCGATAGTATCCTTCTAAACCCATAAAAATATGCACTTCTGTGACATTCGTCAGCGTAGGCCATTCCATAATAGCCTCAACCTTGGCTGGATCCATGGCGATACCTTCGACGGAGATGACATGCCCTAAGTAGTGAATCCTTGATTGATAAAAAGAGCATTTGGACAACTTCCCATACAATTTGTGCTCTCGCAAACAATATAGTACCGAGCGCAAGTGCTCATCATGCTCCTCTGTCGTCCGAGAGTAGATCAAGATATCATCAATGAATACTTTGACAAACTTGTCCAAGTACTCGCGGAACACCCCATTCATCAAACTCATGAATACCCCTGGGGCGTTTGTCAGTCCAAACGGTAAAATAGTAAACTCGTAATGTCCAAATATCATCTTAAAGGCGGTCTTAGGGATGTCATCCTCCTTGATCCGTAGTTGGTGATACCCTGATCACAAATCGATCTTGGAGAACACCGTCGCACCCTTCATTTGATCGAAGAGATCATCAATTCTTGGTAAGGGATACTGATTCTTGATCGTAGCCTTGTTCAGTTGACAGTAGTCAATGCAAAGCCTCCATGATCCATCCTTCTTTCGTATAAAAATAACTGGTGCACCCCATGGTGACACACTAGGGCATATCAGTCCCAGGTCTAACAACTCCTTCAGTTGCATTTTCAGCTCTTGCAACTCTGGGGTCGACATCCAATAAGGCGTTCTTGCTATTGGTTGGGTCCCTGATTTCAAGTCTATGGTAAAATCCATTTCCCTTTCCAGTGGCATCCCAGGCAACTCCTCTAGAAATACATCCACAAACTCCTTCACCACCGGAAGGTGTTCTAGACCTTCTTCTACTCCCTTTTCGTTTAGCGCGAGGATCGCATAAAGCTTGCACCCTTTGCACATACTCTTCCATAATTGTAAGGAAGAGACGAACCTCATGGATACTCCCTGGTTATGTCCCAAAATCACACATCGCTATCCCTCATCATCCACCAAGCTCAACCGTTTCGTCTTACAGTTGATTATCGCCTCATGCAATTCCAACCAATCCATACCAATCATAGCGTCATAAGATCCTAAGATCGTGACATACAAGTTGAACCTCGTGAAAAACTCTCCTAGGTTAAGGGAACATCCCATAACCTTTCCTCCAACCTTCTATTTGGCTCCTGAAGCCATATCTACTAAGCTAAACTCGTCATGTTCGTCTGCCTTTACCTTAATCCTTTTCAGCGTTGCACCATAAATGAAACTCTCAGTAGCACCTAGGTCTATCAAAATACTAAGGCTCTAGTCAGTGACAGTACCTGTCATCTCGGGCACAGTTGACTGGTGCTCTTCCTGGCGGTTATTCACCGCCGCATGAATCCGATGGGCCTTGCCCATATCTCCCACGGTAGCGGGTTCGGCTAATCCAGACATTCTGTTCCTCTCCACAGGACAGTCGCGTTGGTAGTGTGGCTCCCCACACGTCCAACACCCCTTCTTCGACCCAGTAGTCCTGGTAGTCGAAGTAGAAGATGACGACCCACTGGCCTGGAACCCAGGTTTTTTCTGCTGAATAGGCCTAAACTGCTACTGCTGCGGGCGACGCTGCTGCTAATGTTGTGGTCCCCGATAAGGTTCCCTCTACTGAGGCGGTGGTCGTCGGGGTGTAGTGAAAGTGGATCCTCTCTGGAAGCGACAATATCCCACCATACGTCTCGCTAGTGTCTGATGTTGCGGTGTACCAGATGAAACCTGCCCTGCTGGTCTCGCGGGAGACCTAGTCTAACCCCCACTGATAAGCTCCTCCTTTTCTATGAGGGCCTTTTGGACAGCATCGTGCAAGGTTTGAGGCATCAAGATCCTAACCTTTTCACACAGGCTGTCGTTAAGGCCAAACATGAACTGGTTGACCTTGAGTTTCTCCGTGTTAAGGTGCAGAGCATACCGGAGCAGCTCCATGAAACTATCTTCGTACTCGGACATCGTACGACTTCCCTGTTGTAATGCATTGAACTCATTGAGCTAACGCTCAATGAATTACTCTGAAAGGTACCTCTCTCGGAACCTTTCCTTGAATAGTTCCCATAACACGTCTTCAACGGCCATGTTCAGCTGCGGCAGGAGCGTCTTCCACTATAGAAGACTGCTCCCCTTCAGTTCAAAGACCGCCATGCGGACCTTCATGTTGGAGGTATAATCGCGAAGTGTGAAGCACATCCCCATATTCTCCAACCATGCCTCAGTGGCTGTGCCATCCAGGGCACCAAAGAACTTGAGAAATTTGACCTTCTCGAGTTCACGGTGAATGCTACCAGTAACGACCGGTGTGCGCGGCGGAACCTCAGCAGGTACCGGTGCACTGGCCTCATCTCTGTCCAACCTGATGATCAGTGCCTCGTACATGTGCTGAAAAGATCTCATCATCCACACAACATCGCCAGCTGCTATCTGCTCCTGTCCGTGAACCTGCTTGCCTCCCCGGGGGTTATACCCCTCAGGCATGGACGCTTCTCGAGGCATCACGCCTCCGCCCCTAGAACCTCGTTGTCTGCCTCCGTGGTGTCCTCTATCCATGATTACCTGCATGCACACAATCAACTTGATCAACAACATTATAATCAAATCTAATTGGGTCAACTAAAGTCGTAGCGAATCCCAAGTCGCGGGTCGAACCGACTCTGATACCATCTGTAACAAACCTCTCGTTCATCACGATGACAACTCTTACAACAAGTGAATTTTTTTTTTTTTTTTTAAAGTGTGTGCACGCGTGTACAAGGGAAACAAACACATTTGACTCTATGTCACCACTCGACGACTAACAGGACGCAACCACGATGAACACAACAAGACAACATAAGGTGCACAACCAGTGCTGCAAACATCAAACGACCATCAATCGACCCAAAAAACTGACTTCCCATCCATCCTACCCTGCAATGGTTAGGACCTCCAAGACACATAAGCAACGCTCAAGCCCAGGTTCCCATCGATTTTAACCATTTAAGGTCTCAGGGCTGGCGACTGTTCTAAGGAACATGGAGGTGTCTACATCCTGCCCGACAAGTAGACCAAGCACATGGAAGGTTTACCAACCAAGTACCACATTAAATAATAATGAACAACACCCTCATCTACTAACTCAAAATAATTTATTGTACCCAACTCACGGACATTACACCAGATATGTTGATAAATAACAATAAAATTTCTATAACGTTGCCATGCAATAATAAACCTATCATATTTTTATCCCATTAACTTTGCAAAAATAACCATCACCTTACATCCTAGGTGTTATCCCATCAATACAACTACAATATCATTGTCATAAAATGATATCACCATTCATTTAAGTCTTAATAACTTTGCAATAATAATAATATTCACATTACAAGATAATGACCATTTAATAAAGCCAACTAGGGAATTCACACAACTTCTTCCAGCCTCCATTGTGAGCCCTGCTATACATGTCTAAAGCACATAAAATCACAAGGTACAACTATTAAAAGGGAATTCATGTCAAACACGGAAGGCGCGAGTCAGAAGGGGTTTTGACAACAATCATCCATCATTATTCATAAAATCCATTGTGCAAGAATTCTAAAACTTAAAACCATATTTATTGCTTAAAATCAGTTTGTCCAAGTCACATCTATAACTAGCATTAAGACACAAAAATCCATTTGTTCAAGAAGTCCCAATCTAAAACCATCACATGTCATTAGTGTTCTAAAAATATCAAGCGTGAGATAATCACCAACCTTCATTTTAATTTACAATAACTACCTAAAATGACCAACACACATAGCTGATAGGTTACCTATAACCAACTCAGTAATCTTACCACAAATGACCACCACGTCCACATGGACTGTTATGTTTTCCTTAGCATTACCATTTAACGTTCCATTACATAATCATTTCTATAAAACAATAATAACACGACATTAATACTACCATAAGCATACATTCAACACTCCCTTACATCGATCATTTCCCTACGAACTAACAGTAACTTTAAACCTTAATGTCATTAGTTCATCATGAAATACTAATAGCATTTCGTTTAGCATTACCCTCGATATGGGCATCAACTTTAACATTCATTGCAGCTCCATTACTCAACATAAATCTAATTAGTATATCGTTACCCCTCCATAAAATTTTAATAACATAAAACATCACATTTTAAAATGCACTAACACTGCCATAAGGTAACCAATCGTTACATTGATATTAATCACCCCTACGTTTACATTTATTTTGTAATAATAACATACATCTACAATTGCAATAACAACATATTATGGTAACCTTACAAATACCTATTACGATAACAGAAAGCGCTGACATGCCATTACACTGAATCTGAAATTTAGGGTTCTGACTATCGTTACTTAATTTGGAAATATGAGGAAGGGAAAATGCATACCATCTAAAAAAAATTGGGTACACCACTGACCACCAGCTGGGAGGATAGAATTGTGGTTCTCAACAATCATTGCTTAGTCAAATTAATGCACTGAAAATCTATGCACGGGGGAAAAATCGGGGAATAATTCAAGGCAGAGGTTAGAGTGCATCTATCAGGTCGCTTCCAACCATGGAATACATGAAGGATCATAGATCTGTAGCCCCAAGGGAACACCAGGCGGGTCGTTTGCCTCATAGAAATCAACAACAATTATAAGTTAAATGCGCTGGTGGTGTGGGTGGACCCACGCGTTGGGTTGTTTGGCCAAGGACAATACATGCAGTTGACTAGAAACAAATGTGGTCGAGAATCTGCCCTAAGACGAATAGGGATGCTAACACAACAACAACGATCCGCAAGGGAATGCTATCCTCTAAGAAAAACACGCAGAAAAATCACAATCGCGATTTTCCTTTGGTTGATTCGGAAACTTGCAAGTGGAACCATGAAATCATGCCACTCTTCTCCAAGATGGCTTTCTAGGGAATCCCATTCCAGAGTGTTTACTATAATAGGGACGCAAGGGTTAGTGTGAAGGAAGGGCGAGAAATTCGAAGGGTCAACGCTGGAAGGGAAAACTTCAAGGCAATTGAAAAGGAACACACAATAAAAAGAAAAAGGGGGGATCATGGATCATTCCCCATAAGAACAGACTCTAACCATACAAAAACACACACACACACACACACATATATATATATTCTTCCATTGTTAATTTTACGGAGGGATGGATGCTAGCAGAGGTCCTCGGGTGGTCTCCAAATTTTTCCTCAGGAAAAGATTTAAATGTCACAGAAAACAGGCAGGTAAACTCTAACAAAACACACTACAGTCAAGAATCTCAAACAGAAAAATGCATTACAGCCATATAACTCTAACAGAGAAATGCATTAAGTCATATAAACTGTAAACAGAAAAAAAAAATGCATTACAGTCAATTTCTAAACGCAATTACCTCGCATACGCTACAATACGATTTCCTAACTCAAGAAATTCATTGCATAAAATTTTAGTACAAATTTTTGAACCTAACATTTCATTTCATAACTTTCACTGCATAATCCTAACTATGAAATCACTGTAGACATGCAACTCCAGTCAAGTTTGAGACCTATAACTTCAAGAATCGGTTCAGACAAATAAAGTCTGTCATAAAAATCTAGTATGGTAGAAGAACAAGTTTCCGGTGCGACCGGTCACGATTACAACACAAAATAGTCCCACCAATATACTTAATTTTCAGTGTTAAATTCCTAATACAAGGCGGATAAATCTGAAGTCAAGAGGTGAATGCAATGCATGGTGAATTTACAAGGGAGCGTGTTAAGCGCAGTTACCATCAGGAAAATGAGATAACCCAATTCATTTACAATCAATTTCAGATACTAGTATCAGTCTTTAAGCATTCTATTCTACAATTAAAGATAACATACTGTTGCCTTAACTCCCACCTCGAATGATGACCGCGCGCTCCGTGCCACTCGCTCCTGCTCTGTGCCGCTCCCGCTCGCCGACCGTCGAGACTACACCGGTACCTCCCAGCCAATCACTAGGGGTACTCTACTTCCTCGTTAGCCCCCCGAGATGCAAAGGGGACACACACTATCCAGATGGTAAGTCTAGCTTCCCAGCTCGCCTCGCAAGGCCGAGCTACCACTCCTATCTGAGATGAGAAATCCCAACTCCTCACAAGAAATTAGTCAAGTCAAAAATCCGGTAGCGTAATGTTACGCTATCAGCCGATCCCCTTTCTTCCTCATCTCCCTTTTCTTTTATAGAGTTTTGAGACCCACCAACTTTCCTAATTCACATTTTAAATTAAGTTTCAATAAAATATTCTAAATAATCTCCATCACACAAGTGTCGTCCATCCCCCTCTTTTCTCCAATAAATATTTTCTTTAAATTTATTAATTGTCTCAAACCCCTCACCCACCTAGAGTCGCTCCTAAAATTACTCCTAGGTGTTCCTAGATCCCCTTACATGTTTTAAATACTTTTCTAAAAAAAAGATGTTACTAAATTAGCTCAGATTAGCAGGTTCTTAATTGCAGATTCTTTACTATGTTAACCTTTCTTTTTACCATAAGTTCCCATCTTTCCTTTATCATGTTTCCTCCATTTACTTAGTTTCCCAATTCTTATTATTCCCTTCTTTCCCCTTTTTATTAAACCCAAAAATCACAGTTGCGCTATTAAATCTTTCCCTTTTATTAATTATTTAATATCTTCTGTACTTTCACATGTTAAGAAATAATTTCTTCTTTGCAAATTTTTAAATCCATTAGTTTTAATTAAATTCTTACTCTCTTTATTTACCCCAATATTTTTATGGAGACTCAACTATTACTTAAGCAGGTTTTTGTTTAATTTTTTTTTTTATTCTAGGGTCTTTTTATTAAGGTTAGACTAAATTTTTACCCTAGAAAAGTTTTTTAGACTTAGGACTTAGATTTTGAACTGGGCGACACTTGGTTAGGGAAGTTGTTTAAGGATTTCTTAAGGCGTTAAAGTCTTAGGGCCATCTAGGTTTGTTTTTCATCATCATTAATGCGACGTGCCCTTCAGGACGCACCACGTGCTCCAAGGGTGCAACTCGCCCAGGTTGTTTCTCTTGCGCGACGTGCCCTTCAGGATGCACCACATGTTCCAAGGGTGCCACTCGCTAACTTGTGTTTCTTTCGCGCGACATGCCCTTCAGGATGCACCATGTGCTCCAAGGGTGCCACTCACTAACTTGACTGATTGGTAGACATCTATAATTCCTGGAGTCAACACTTCGCCAGGTGAACTTGTGGGATACTAAGGGATCTAAGGAATAAGCCCCCCGCCTTATTGCATGTCCCTTAGAATCATCGTGAGTGACTGTCGCAGTGTTCCCTCATGACATCGTGGATCCTCTTGAGCTAGGTAATCGTTAACCTATAGTTCGAGCCATGGCGGGAGTGCTAGTAGGCTGTGGCAGGGCTGCTGTCCACACCTCTCTCTCAACCTCTCTGGAAATCATGTGTGTGGCCCCTTTACTCTATATGTGAGTCTGGTTGGCAACCTATCGTCAGCCTGCATCATCAACATTCGTGTTAGAACATGTCAACATCATATCATCAAATCAATGAAATATCACAGTAAATAAATCAACCCAAATAGCACACTCCCTGACTCAATCCGGAGTCCAATGGGTCCCACCGATGTCTCTGCATCCTCAAGGTCCAAAACCCTGCGCACTCAATAAAACTGAGTCAATAGCACCTGTCTACGTCAAAGCAGTAAAACATCAAGTCATCTATCATAACGCATCATAATCAAGGATAATTGTTTTAACATCATAAAATTCCAGATCACTTACGAGCAAGTGTCCTCAAAAAGTAAGTTTTCTCAGTGCACCAGAGAGGGATGTTACAGGAAGAAGTTGACCCACCAGAAGAAACAACCATGCTACTATGGTATCTTGACTTTCAAATTCCCTCCAATGATATATTTGAGGTTCAATAACCACCCACTGTGGTTTTGGCTATGAAAACGTTAAGTAATTTTCATTCGGTCTCAAATGACCTTTCCATTACCCAACCTTCGATAGGAAAACAAACATTCGATCACTCAAAAGAACCTTTTTTCTCCCTAAGAAATCCTATAAACATCCAAACATGGGAATCACCCAAGATAGACTACAACATAGTAGAAGATTTAAAAAGATTGAAGGAAAATGTATCGGTCATGGAAATGTGTAGAATTCCCCATCAAACTAACTTTTTGTTATAAGCCTTGAAGTCAATAGAGATTTGTATAACAAGCACTGACCAAGGGGAAAATCCTACCCCCATAGATCCAAAAAATAAAGGAAATGTGAATTCTTTCCTTGTAGATAAAAAAGGAAATCCTTTTGTCTCACCGTTCCTTTTAACGTTTGAAGTCTTCAAAAAAAAACTCCATAATTGTTTAGTTGACTCAGGGGAATCCTCTAATGTTATGTCGTTATCGATTTGAAAGAAACTGAATGCAATCCCGCTCAAAAGTGACAATTATACAATTAGACAGAACTCAAGTGAAAGTTATTGGAGAACACAAGGATGTCATGATCAGAATGGCTACACACCCAAAATTTGTTCAAGTGATTGACATCATTATAGTGGATATACTAGAAGATTATGGTCTGCTACTTAGACATAACTCAGGTAAAATGTATTGGAGAACTCAAGGATTTCATGATCAGAATGGCTACACATCCAAAAATTTGTTCAATTGATTGACATCATTGTAGTGGATATACCATAAGCTTATGGTCTGCTACTTAGTCGAGATTGGTTTGAAACATTGAATGGATACTTTAGAATGGACTGGTCTCACCTTTGGTTTCCATTAAAGTGACACACAAACATGATTAAGATCGATAGGGAAAGGTATCTCAAACATACTCTCACCGATTTAAAATCCCTCAATGAACCCTCATCAACAGATTTCCCCATGCTAAGTAACTACTCCTGCGATTTTGATTTTAGAAATTTCTCCTCCCTCTCATCTGATGTACCTCTTACTCAGAAATTTGAAATGAATTTTCAAGTAAATTTACTGGTAGCGGCAGAGGAAACCCTCTTCTTTCAAGAACCTTTGTTGGAAACCCCAGACAAAATAAGGGGAGAGGAGGAAGTTAGTAGGCATGGAGAACCTGATGATTCTCACTCATAATTATAAATCATGTGGTTTGATGGGTATAAATCTCAAGAAGGGTCGGGAGTGGGATGTATCCTCGTAGATGTGAAGGGGAAACAAACTTTCTTTCCTGTAGACTGGAATTTGAATCCACTAATAATACTACCGAGTATGAAGTATTGCAGTTACTTCACAAACACCTAGAATTTATTTCTCCTAAGGTTTTTTCCTGTTTATTATTCATAATTAGTCATTATCCATTCTTTTATATTTTAGGGGAGAATATTCCACCTGGATAATATTCTCTTTCATTTGACACTTCAGTTTGACTAGTTGAATTGAGTCTAGATGTTGCATTGATTTTATCACCATGCAACATTGGGATCATCACCATGATAATGCGCACTTTACTTGGGATCATCACCATACTAGTGAATTACCCTTGATTCCTTGATCTACTCCTCACTACACCATGTTCAATCAGTTAACTGAAGACTGGTTGACTAGTTAACTCAACTGGGTGGTAGTTCACACCCATAACTGCCTGAGAGACTAGACTAGGTGGAAGTTCACTCCCGTAACTGTTGGTGTGTGTCCATATCACTCTAGAACACCACTATGGTGCATTATTTACTCATGTAGCCTATACCTATTGTAAATTATTCACTCTTTGAGTGTAGAATATGGTTAATGAGAATTCTTTTATTCTTTCTCTCCTTCTTATTCTTTCTCAAATTCTCTCTGCAAATGTGTGTATCATTGTTTATCTAGATCTATTATGTGTAGGTTCAACACATTTACATGGTATTAGAGCCGGCAGACTGCTATGCAAAATCTACACGAAATTATTTTTTCCAGGTACTGAAGATTGAAGAATGCAGAAAAGATGGAATATATGTTTTACTCACCGATAATACTTCTCATGCCTCATAACTATTTGGAGTGGAAGACAAATATTCTACTTCTTCTCAGAAGTAGAGGTTTATACCAAATAACCATGGCAATGGAAGTAGAGCCTAATTTTGCCGATGATAAAAATGACTTTCTCAATAGACAAGATATGGCCATAGGATTTATCTTCTTGTCTGTTTCTCTAGAAATTCTCCACCAAGTATATGATGACTCACAAGAATAAAATACAAATGAATTATGGACCAGATTGGAGGTTCTATTCAATAATAAATAATATTGTGAATATTTTGTTGGATCATGTTGTCATTGATGCCAATGGTTTGATTGATTGATGTCAAGTGATTGATTGATGTTAAAGGATTGATTGATTGATTATTGATGTAATATAATATGTATTGT
>JZKD02S1038963.1:439335-489963 GCA_000966675.3 Picea glauca | reverse complement strand
ATTTATTACTGCTCATTATTGGATAATAATTCTACATTGATATAACATTTGAAGAAAAAGGATTAAAATTACGTTATTACTGATTCACCCCCCCTCTCAGTAATCCAACATATTTTATGTTGGAGGTTGAACAGATAGAGCCAGAAGAGAAGCCATCAAAAGATCAATCCTCTTATTATGAAGAGTCTTCAAGAAAATTATTTGCACAAATTTGTATCCCATTAATTGAATATGATGACTACTACATTTCATATTTTTTTTATGAATTTCATGTGGAAGATATATGGCATGCATCTCAGGGGTCACATGCAGACATTTTTCCATGTGCAATGCATGCATCTCATGAGACAAAAAGGGATCCATGCACATATGAATCAATTCTGATATTTTATGAGAAACATTCATAGAAAAAATTCATATATCTGAATTCCTCTTGGGAAAATATCCAATTAAAAAAAAAATCATCTGAAACGGAGTCCGGAAAGTGAAGTTATGATATTTTTAAAATCAACAAAATTTCAACATTTTTTCGGAAATGACCACACAGTTTTCAAAATTTCATCCAAAATTTATTTGTATCCTTTTAATTAGAAGAAGAGAAAGTGTATATGTGCATCTACTTCATCATATCTATGCCAACATCTACATCTTCAACAAAATCTTTAACGAGCACAAACTTGCACAGTTGCGAGGTCTTCTTGGAGTGAAGGACATAGTTGCCTAGCAACTGTAGTTCTTCTTTTTACATACATTGTACCTTGAGGGGGGGTTGTTCCCATGAGTTTTTCCCTCTTTACTCACTTTATTTTAGTGTAACCGTTTTATTTTGGTACCTAACATGGCCTCGTTGTCGGGACCCATTCTTTATTTTCACCAAAGTGATGTTCAAGGGGGTGTTGGAATTACTTCACACACACCTAGGATTTATTTTTTCCTAAGGTTTTCCCTTGTTTATTAGTCATAATTAGTCATTATCCAGTATCCTATATTTTAGGGGAGAATATTCCACCTAGATAATATTCTCTTTTAGTTGACACTTCAATTTGACTAGTTGAGTTGAGTCTAGATACTACATTGGTTTTGTCACCATGCAACATTGGGATCATCACCATGCTAATGCACACTTGCCTTGGGATCATCACCAGACTGGTGCATTACACTTGATTCCTTGATATACTCTTCACTACACTCTATTCAGTCAGTTAATTGAAGACTAGTTGACTAATTAACTCATCTTGGTGGCAGTTCACTCCTGTAACTACCTGAGAGACTAGACTAGGTGGAAGTTCACTCCCGTAACTTCTAGTGTGTGTATAGATCACTCTAGACCACCAATATGGTGCATTAGTTACTCATGTAGCCTATATATATTGTAAATTATTCACTCTTTGAGTGTGGAATACGGTTAATAATAATTCTTTCATTCTTTCTCTCCTTCTTATTTTTCAAATTCCCTCTGCAATTGTGTGTATCATTGTTTAGCTAGATATATTTTGTGCAGGTTCAAAAAATTTACATGATGATTTAGTGCAAGGACTAAAAAATTCCATAGAATTAACCATTAAAAAAATAAAGGTTTTTGGAGACTTTGAAATTATCGTTAGGAAAGTAAAGAATATTATACATTGCAACTCTCCTCACCTGAGGAATTATCTAGAGGAAGTGCATGGGCTAATAGAACATTTTGAAGCTTTCAAAATTAAAATGATCTCCATAAAAAATAATACTCATGTTGATTCCATGGCCACTGTTGCCTCGAGGTTGTCGTCTTTAGAAGACTATGAAGCCTCCCGTTTCATTGTGGAACTCCTCTACAAACCATCGGTGCCCAACAATATTTCTAATTGGAAGGTATTTGAAGGAGACGAATAGATCATAAACTTATTAACCAATCAAGAAAATCTTAAATACCTGGCTATTGATGATGAAGTGTTCCAAGAGAAACTAGTAGAAATTGATCCCCATGAACAAAGAGGATAAAATAATCACTCAACTGACAAACCAAGGTTTCACATGATACCGAAAGGGGTAAGCCAATTTGGAGAACCTCTTTGACTTAAGGGAAATATTTAAAGGGTCAAAAAACACAAAGACAGGGATATCATATCCCATGTACAAGACTATAAACCTAGGAACCCCAGAAAACCCTAAGAATATAAATCTAGGCAAGACAATATCTAAAGAAGAAAGGAAAGCATATCTAAAACTTTTCAGAGAATACCAAGATGTTTTTGCATGGTCCTACTGTGATATGAAAACTTATGACACTCGTATTATCCAACACACAATCCTCTTAAAATATAGATTAAAACCCTTCCAACAAAATCTCTAGAAGTACCACCCATCTCTGGAACCCCTCATGTGTCAAGAGTTAAACAAATTACTAGATTCTAAAATTATCTTTCAGGTTAGACACTCTGCCTAGGTAGCAAATTTGGTTCTTGTCAGGAGAAAATCTAGGGAGATTCGCCTGTGTGTGGATTGCAGAAACCTCAATATTGCATCAGAAAAGGAAAACTACTCAGTCTCACCGATGGAAAAACTATTGCAGATTCTGTCTGGTTCTGATATTTTCTCTCTACTAGATGATTTTTCAGGTTAAAACAAAGTTCTAGTTTCAGAAGAAGATTGATTGAAAACTACCTTCCAAACCAAGTGGGGAACCTTTCTTATAAATGCATTCCCTTTGGGTTAATTAATGCAAGGGAAACCTTCCAGAGGGCCATGGAAATGGATTTTCAAGGACTAATAAACAAATGTGTAGTAGCTTATTTAGAGGGCATGACTATGTATTCAAAGAATAGAGAAGATCACATCCAACATCTAACCCAAATTTTTGAAAGGTGTATAAAATACGATATATCTTTAAACCCTAAGAAAAATATCTTTGGTGTCGAGTAAAGAAAATTACTAGGTCATATTATATCTAACGAAGGAATTCACATAGACCCAGAATGAATTAAGGAAATAGCTCAACTTCCCTTACACCACAATAAAAAGGTTATGCAATCCTTCTTTGGGAAAAACAATTTTGTGAGGAAGTTCACCCCCTATTTTGTTGAAACTATAAAACCCTTACAAAAAATGATCTACAAAGATGGTGAATTTAAGTGGGATGATGAACGGAAAAGTTCTTTTAGCAATATTAATACTGCAATATCTCAATCTCCAGTGTTGCGAAGTCTCGACTTTAGCAAATATTTTTTCCTCTATACTTATGCCTATGACCAGTCTTTAGTTGCAGTATTGACTCATAAGGATGATGGAAACAATGAGGCGACGATCTCATTTATGAACAATAATCTCCAAGGGGTCGAACTAAATTTCCCTGCTATAGAAAAACATGCTTATGCAATGTATAAGGCAATACAACATTTCAGATCTTACATTCTGAAAAATCACACCAAATTCATTGTGCCTCATCCTGCAGTCTGATCCCTACTCACTCAACAAGAGATGGGGGAAAGAAGTGAAAACTATATGGAAGTTGTCCAAGAATTTGATCTAGATATAAAACCTTCCAAACCGATTAAGGGACAAGGATTATGTAAACTGGTCACTGAATCCCAAGACCAAGTAAATGAATACTCTAGGTGGGCGAATGAATTGGAGTTATGGTGTAGTGAAGATTTATATTTTCCCCTAGGTCAGGAGTCTTAGTATGGGAAACTAACTTATCTCCTGCATCATGGGACTTTCCCAGAAAACCTAAACCGTAAGGAAAGGAGAGCTCTCAGACTAAAATGAACACAATATCGCCTCATAAATTTGGTGCTCTTCCGCGTGAGTTATCATGATGGGGTACTTTTGAGATGTCTTGAAAAAATACATAGACAGGGTTTTGAAAGAGCTCCACGATGGTCCTGTAGGTGGACACTTTGTTGGGAATACCACTGCTCAAAATATACTAAGAGATGACTATTATTGGCCCACTTTGTTTAGATACGTTGATACATACGCTAGAAACTATAAAACTTTTCAATTAAGTGTGGGGAGGGAAAAGAGAGTGGCTATCCCACTCTAGCCAGTGGCCATATCCAGACCATTCAAGCAATGGGGGTTATATTTTATAGGAGAAATTACACCAAGTTATTCAAAACAACATAGATACATACTGATTGCTTTGGAATATTTCACGAAATGGGTAGAGGCCACTCCTCTGACTCATGTAAATGAAAAGGTGGTGATTCAATTCATAGAATAACAATTGATCATAAGGTTTGGTATGCCATCTGTTCTTTTTTTTTATAATGCCTCTTAATTTTGTTCCACCCTACTAACAGAGTTCATTCTCAATAAAAGAATCATAATTAGATACTCTACAAACTAATATCCACAAGGGAATGGATTGGCATAATCAACCAGTAAGAACCTAATGAAAATATTGAAGAAAACAGTTGCAGACAATCAGAGGAATTGGAATAGTTCACTTCATAATGCCTTATGGGTCGATAGAGTAACACCCAATTAATATATAGGGAAATCCCCATATTTTCTGGTATACAGACAAGAAGCCATTATCTTGAATGGGCTATATCTTTTGCCTTTTCATCTTGCTGAAGGTTCTAGAGGAAAACCCTCATCGGTTATTAAACAAAGTATTGATACCATCCTCATGTTGGAAGAAGAAAAGGTGAAATCAAAATCAAAGTTCGTCTCTCATTAGAAAATAGTTAAAAGGTGGTTTGACAAGCACAAGGCGAAAGAGATGAATTTTGAAGTAGGAGTCTTAGTCCTGAAATGGGATAGGGCAAATGAAATGAAGGGAAAACATTCAAAGTTTCAGAATCTATGGCTCGGAACTTTCCAGGTACCAAATAAACTTGAGGTAGGAACGCATCAATTGAAAGATATGAGGGGGGACCTCGACATCCTCTGGGTGAATGGCTAGGCCCTAAAACAATATTTTTGTTAACAAAACAAAGTCTGTTTTTTCATGATATTTTGTTTTGTAGGTGTTGGTAGGGTGATTGCAGAGTCCTTTATTTCTATTTTTTTTTTTGCAATAAAGTTGTGTTCTGCAAGGCATTGGTTTAACATAATCAATACGGTGTAGAAAACTATGTTGATGACTCATGCTTACATGCAACACAAGAAACGCTGGGAAAACCACAGTTTTCTTAAAGGGGTTATGTATCTAATATTTTTGAATAAAAAACCTTGGTAAATGATGAAGTGTCCACCTGGTGGTCTGGTAAAACCTGAAGGGAAACATGGTAAGTTGGAAAGGACCACATGTACCTCAAGAGAGAGATAGAAAAAATTTCACCTTAACTGTCTCATCTTGCAGATAACATACGTCCTCCTCTCCCACTTGCTCAGGGCATCTCTGCCAAAAATAAATCAATTATATAAAATGAGCATGAAGTAGGAGAGGGTATGTAGATAACTTTGTCTGGGCTATGGATGCTTGCTGGCAGCAAAGCAAGGTCTATGTTGTCGGGGTCACTCTGCCAAGGCTATGGACACTCGTTGGTAGTGGAGAAACACCAGAACAATTGGATGATGATAACTAAAGGGCATGGTTGCAGTGAATTCTTTACTAGACTCTTGTAAAAAGGGGGTGTGGATCATGGTTAAAGGGAACGAAGGTGGAATAAAGGTTGAAACCCCAGAGGTGGGACTCAATTTACGAACCAGAGGAATTTCAAATGCAAGGATAGAAGAGACTCTGATAAAAACAAAACTAGTTAAGTTCTTAGACATATTATGCACAATCTAAGCCTGGGGAAGGAACAAAGATTCCTATTTCACCTAGTAAGTCACTATTTGTTGAGCACTCAACACACCCTAAAGCCTTATAAAATTTTACCACTTTTTGGGTACCACTTGTTTTCTTCTACTATCTAAATTGATTTAACTTTGGGGAATGGTTTATCTTTGTTTATGTTTTATGACTCTTATCAACCAAGTTATGTTTGTTTGAACTTATGAAACCTCATGTCTAAAATAAATTGAAATCCAAACAAATAATATGCAACTAACATTGCACCTAATGTGCTTATGTTCGAAGTTAGAATAATTCAATCAGGTAAAGTGGCCACATAGTTACAATAGTTGTCGAGTGTCGATGTACCATCAACATTGGAGGAAGGTGGAGTTGGTTTGCATAAGTTATTTTCCACAAAGTTTCAAGAGATATTTGATCCCCATCGACATCGACAAAATACAAGAAGGATAGACATTGACAAAGGCCATAAATAAATCATCGATAGTCGATGACCGATGCACTTTATCTAGGTCGAGGAAATCTAGAAAGGTTAAAACAATAACTTTTGTCTCCGAGAAACATATCGTCGATCGTCGATCCCCGATACACTTTTTGCATCGGGAATTTTCGAGCGAGTTGATCCAAGAGAACTTGAGTAGGTTTATCATCGATACTTTTCGTCATGGAAAGATATGATCGGGTTTTAGAACATATATATAAAGTCTTGATTCTGATTAACATGAGTAAATGAAGAAACCGATCTCGAGTGCCACATGTCTTTATCATGTAAGGGTGTCGTAGGACCTAGTTTCATCCTGAGTCATATTAAGGTTCCCTGGATCCTAGTCACACCTCCTAGTCATCTTTGCCACTTTACCTCTGTACGACAATATTGACCAACATCAGAGATTTTGCAAGAAGATATCAATGAAAAGTGTTTGAAGCAGAATCCCGACCCCTGAATCACCAACTAAATTAGTGAAAGCATGGGATGTTTATGGCATAAGATACGATCGGATTCTGACATTTAATAAAACAGTTAATGATTCATCCTACATTTGTTTCTACCTCGTGTGATGATTGAACAACAACAATTTGAAACTGCCTATAGGCCATGTTACAACCTGCGTCCTCATCGTCAACCCACAATGAATTTAATGTATATCCCACATAGCGACCTGGATTTAAGGGAGCTCGATGACTAGGTGCTCCCAAACATTTGATGGTATTATTTGCATATGGTAGCCAATAGAACCCTGTTTTTTTCTTCCATAAAGGTTCTGAAGTCATTAATCGAACATACAGACACACATAAATGTTTAATCAATGATGAGAATGGTGGGTGTGTTGGATTTTTTCTCCCAACAGAAGTACATAAATACTACAATCTTAGAGATCTGAAGGAGTGACTAAACACAAACTTTGTGGTGAATTTCTACAGATTCCATGACACCAACTGGCTGATGGAATCATGGTGGAAGGAGGATTAGAAGTGTACCGACCAGAGAAATGGTTAGTATGGGACGGTTAATTTGAGGGATCCATACATCTATTTGATGGTTCTCATCTTCCAAATATATGGAGAGAAGGGCTGCTCCAAGTTTTTGGAAGCATGGATTCCCTTGGTGTACACAATGGCGATCTCCAGGAGTAGCTTCAAGTAGGGAGCGATAATTTCCAAACAATTGAGCATCTGTGTACAACAGTCCTAGATGCCAAAACAAGGGGAAACACTCGCTTACCATATTCCCTCATACCTTCTCGATGTCATCTGTGCGAGAAATTTTATCACCAACATGAATTTAAGTTGGTTTGTTGCAGAGCTCCTGGTCCACGTTTATTTCAACATACTATGGGAGAACAAGTATAAAAAATTCTACGCACTCATTTGCGATAAATTCATCCCTTGTATTCATTTTATCATACTTAAAAATGAATGCCCAAGATTATCTGCAGCAACTGAGAAAATGGTAGAAAATTTAGGCCACTGGTATTTAGATCAACGCTCAACATATATCACGGTGTTTGGGGCCACCAGATCACCACATCTCCTACTCTCTCATGTCCTAGACCGGCTCATTGTGGGAGAAATTTGTTATCATGCTATCATGCATGGTTATAATGCCACACTGGTAAAGGACAAGAACTGTGCCTTCATACCCTACGATTTCCATGTTCAGTTTTATCTGGTAAAGTACACTACTCAATCCAAACAGGAAGGGCTGAGCCAACATAAATTTAGGTTCCCAACATGTCGATTCCACAAGAAAAACCCTAAAGGCCTGGTCCTCCAACATGTTTCACAGGTATCATCTTGTTGGCCATACACTCATGATAAGTTCGAGGATGAAATTTTCACAGAGTGCACCAAGGATTGGGATGAGGTAGTATAGAGGATGGCCAACTCAAATATGACCAGGTTCAATCCCATGCACACAAATGAATAGGTGGATACAATAGAGTAGTCGGCTCAAGAGGCCCTTAGAGCCAAGGAAGAAATTAGAGCGACGAAGACCACAGAGGAATAGAGAAGGGGATTGCTCTTGCTAGAAGGGTCACAAATAATAATTGATAAGTTGAGAAATTACCTTGATCTGGTGGATATGTCAAGGATTCCTGTTGATGACCCAATCGAAACCAGAGGAGAACCAAGTGACCTAGAGTCGATACAACTTAAAGAAATCACCGAGCTAGAAAACCCTGAAGTTCCACCACCATAGATCAGATCACGAGGGGGGATTTCAACCCAGCCTGAGATAGCGGGGACATTAGGAAGAATAAGTGTATCAAATACCTTTTTCGAATTGATAACCATCTATGATGATGAGGAGAGTTCGAAGGTGTCCCTAGTGACTCTAGTGCAGATCACATAGGAAAAAGAACCTGAGAGAGCATCTACCCTAGGTCTCGATGCTCCAATTATCAGCCTTCCACAAAGAGAGAATGAGGTCTAAAGTTCCTTAGACAATTAGCCACTCGACATGTCGGGAACCCCAATGGACAACTCAAGGGATGAGATAGGATTGGGCGACCAGAAAGAGAAAATTACACAACAAGAAATCTACATTTCAACAACCGATTGCTATGTAAGTAATGAACCTACCCCTCGTTCCTTAGTTTTGGTTGATACCTTACCAGTCGATGAACAAAAAACTGAAGTTGATCCATTAAGACATATGGAAGAAGCTCATGAACCCATCCTATAACATATACACATATTCGGGAGCTTGGGAAATACTCTAACTTTGGGAGCACAACAAATCTCTGAACCTGTTGATGAGGTCTTCAATATACAATAAATCGTGTATGACCAAAAGAGAAAATCCCTCATGAAGAGAACCACTAAGAAGAGGAGGCCTACGTTGGATAGTTCGATTCTCATCACCATAGAGGAAAAAATGCTCATCAGAGAACACACCAAGACTTCTGAGCTTATCGGTGCAGGAATGAATATCTCAGATGCCACCTTGGATAGGGAAATAAGAGATGAAAAGGAGATGGTCATTATGCTTAAGAAGCTGGAGCATCAGCTCCATTTGGAAAAATACTATCTGGACTCCACACAAGCCATGATGTTTTTAACAAGTGAGTTTCAAGACACCTATGACAAATTCACAAATGAACAACACATTTTTCACTCCAGGAATAGCCAACTTCCAAGAGGAACCCTTATGGCACTAGAAACCTACAAGGACGTGGAAAGGTGGTATGAGAAGGATCACCAAGCAATGGAAAGGATTGATTACATCAGCGCAGTTCAAAAGGACCGAGACTCTGAAGAGCACGAAATTCGAGTGTTGAGGGACAAAAACATAGATCAAATCAACAAAGAAGTCGAATACTGGGTGAAAATGGCCCAGGAACCTCAGGGAGAGATTCAAGAAAAATGGGTCGATTGCGAAAGAAGCTAGGTAAAGGTTAATCGGGAGATGAAAGACATCAACCTCCTGGAATTCAGCGCACCCGAGGACTTTGTCGACCTGCATGAAATTATCAAGAAACATGCGGAACAAGACTCAAGATGGATAGCAAAGATAAAAAAGGTGGTGAGCATGGTGCCAGTTTAGGTACAAAAGTTCATGGAGTGTCCGATCAAGGCTCGAGAATTTTTACAATGATTAAGTGTCAAAATAGTCAAGTATCGAGCACAGGAAGTAGAAGCAAAAGAAATCCTTTCAGCCCAGATGGAACAACATATGTTCCCATATGCCAACACATTTGAGGAACTTTTCATCAAATTGTCAGAGTATGAGAAGAGTCATCCACTTCAGTGAAACTATTTGATGATTCATAGAAGATAGAGAGATGGAAGCACCATTTAGAAATATTTGGTTTTACTTACCTTGCACTTTTGATAGCTATTTTGAGTTAATGATTTGTTATAAATAAGAGGATTGACCTTTTATAAAATGTCAATGGTTTTGGCAAAGACCCTCATTTTTGGAATTGTAAAGAACTATTTCCTAACTACCTTAATTGAGAAGTCCTATTTAGGACCAGAGACAAACTTTTGTTTTCATCAAAGGTGTTATGTGATTGGATTTGAGGAGGAATCAATTCCAACTTTATTTAATGAATGGATTTTGTAATGAGTAAGAGTTTTTGAATCTATTGATAAGTTAGTTGTTTCAATATATTTGTAGTTCTTGTCTCTAATGATGAAAGGAAATCATTGTGTTAATTTGTGATTAATGCGAGAGCTAAGGAAACTATTTTTCTTGCCATCATCTTATTGCATGTGTGTTTTCTTTCGATAACTATATCTCGATCAATAATTGAAATATCAACGAGTTAATGTATTATTAATAGGATTGTCTTAGGTGTGAATATCATTGTCTGCATGCTTGAGCACAAAGGTTATCCCAAGCTCAACCTTCTTTAGTAGTTAAGAACCCCCCTTTTTTACAAGATGGTTTACACCAACACACATCTTCTAATCAGACCCATCTAATAAGAGAAAATACAAAAGAGAACGTTTAAACTGAAGGAGGAACTTTCATAAGAAAATATCATGTCAATCACTACATAAATCCCATCGATAAATCGACTGGATCGAAATATTTAGAGAAACATTCCACCACCAAACGCTGTAGAGTCTAATTGGGCCTCTATGGTAGCTTTGGTTCCTGTTGTTGATTCAAAGGGATTTTTGACCCCTCAACATGACCCTATACCAACACATTTTCTAATGCATCTGTGACTTTTGTGTCTCTGGCCCGTGAACATCCACAACTTTCCCTTCTGTTCCCCATGGATATTCATGACCGTCTCCTTTGAGATCCACGGATATGTATGAAAATATCATATGACAAGCTTCGTAGGACTCTTCTCTTCCCTCTGGTCTCTGTCCTTTGAAACCCACATCTGGCTTCTTATTATATCTCTCCTCCTTGAACTGTATGCACTCTATATGAAATCTCTTCTCCACCTATCAAGATCTTGAATCAAGGTCCTTTGTGATACAACCCTCTCATCAATACTTGGATGAAATATCTTCACCCAACCATTGAGAGCTCCTCACTCTAATGTAAGAAAAAGTCCTTATTTTCTCCTACACTCCTCACACTAGAAAAATTCCTTCTTTTCTATCCTCAACCTCGGTCTCTCACAAAGTCTCTCAAAAGTGTATCTAAAACAACTACCTACCTTGGTCTCTCACGAAGTCTCTTGACCTTGACCTCTCATCAACAATCCCAACTATTTCGACTCCCTCAACACAAGTCTCTAACATTGATCTCTCACCAAAATGACTTCTCCTATACCCTACCCTTGCTTTTATAATCATGAGTTACAATCTATTTCTAATATCCAAACTGATCTAAGGATGAGATTACTTCTCACACACACTTAATATTTCGATTACATGTTGCATCCTAAGCACGTACTTAAATAACTCAAGTCACAATAAATACAATTTTACTTTAATTAATTCCTTATAATTGAAGTAAACTCAATACTAGAATATTTTCGACAAGTTCCACATGTAAAGAACATGATTATGTGGAAGTACATGTTTGACACTATCAAAACATCAACAACTCTAAACATGTTGTTGGTTTTATGGGTTTGGGTTTCCAAGGTAAAATCTCTATGTGATGTGTGTGTGTGTGTGTGTTCCATTCTATATTTTATGTTTTTATTAATAATTTGTTTTTAGTAAATAATTGTACAAGGTTCATATTAACATACCAAATACAAGTGGGTGGAAAACCTTAGCGAAACCCTACATGAATCATTTCCCTTGTAGTCGTTATGATCCCATGAGAAGCACTAGACAGTTCTGAAATACCGCACCTAACAACACATGATGAGCCCAGAGGGTGGGGGGAAACCCCCCTTGTACCAAACTTTTGCCGCAAACGACAGAGAAGGATTGCATTCCAAGCGACTTGCTTTTGAGCCGCCGCCACACCTAAGATAAAAAATCTTAGATAAGGAGAAGGGATTCAACAAATAAATAGATTTGGAGCCAAGAACATCTCATCCAAATGAATCTTGAGGATGGGAACCAGGAAAATGCATTCCCCAATCTGGTAAGTTGCCATGATATCTCATGAGCTCAACCAAGGTTGGGGAACACACCCATTTTATGTGGCAACACACCCTCATCAACAATTTTCTTAGTATTTGGCCTTCAAAATGGGATCTATTAAGATGGATCAAAGAGTGGTGGAACCCCAAGGGATATTACGAAGTACACCTCAACTCCAAGGGTTTTTTCACGATCATTCTTTATAATCTGGAAGACAAGGAAAATTTTTTTGATAACGGGCCATACTTTTACAACTTAGCCGAACTATTTCTTTGATTTTGGATGGACCACTTCAACCCAGAGAAAGACGATTTCACAATGGCTCCAGTCTAGATACGACTATACTCCCTTCCATAGGAATTCTCATTAGAGGAAATCCTAATGGGTATAGGGAATACATTGGGAATATATTTCAAATCCTTAGAAGCCACAAAGAAGAGGAAATACACCTCCTATGCCCAGATCTATGTCTATATGGACATATCAAAGGATTTACCAAGCTTAGTAACCCTAGAATATCAGGATAAGGAATGGAATCAAACGATGGAGTGTGAGCATATTCCCTTCCACTGTAGGAAATGCCATGAGCATGGACACCTATTCCGAGACTGTCCCTTAAATTCCCATAATCCTAAAGTAGGAGAGGGGAAGAAAAAGGATGGCTTCACCATAGTCGCTGGTAGAAAATGAAACCCACCCAGAAATAAGAATCAACACAATGCTCTGAAAATATCCACTAAAAACTCCTACGACATACTTAACCAACTCCCTAGGGAATAGGAGTTCGGAGATCCACACAAAAAAGACAATCAGGAAAAGGAAAAACGAAAAGAAAAGAACCAAACCAAAGAAGGAAAAGACAACAACCAAGACACAAGCCACACTTGCGAGGCGTATGGGGATAATCTAGAAGAAAGTGGGAACACTCTCATGCAACTTGATGAGAAAGATATGATGGACATAAATTTCAAAAAGCTGGAGGAAGCCTTCAATCGAAAGGATCTGCAAACCATCCTAATGGAAAAACTCAGAAAGTTTCACACAATTTTCATTAAATCCATGGTAGGATCTACCTCGTGACTAGGGATATCCTTAAACCTATCCACTGAGCTCAAACAAACCTCCTAGGAAAGCAAGAGATGAGGGTGAAAATCTGCACAACAACTCATCAAGAAAGTAGGCAACTTCATGCTCAACTTGGGGAAGATCCAGAGACTCACAGAGGGATACCTCCATCCACCTGATCACTCATCATGATGAAGATCATAACATAGAATATCATAGGGTTCAATGGAAGATCCAAGCAGAGGACTCTTCGAGATTGTATTCGTGTTGATAATCCAAACATTCTCCTTTTGTAGGAAACAAAATGTATTGGTGAAGAAGCGACATATATTTTTCAATGTTGTTGGAGAGGATGCAAGTCCCTTCATATGGACTCCAACAGAGTGATAATAGGTTTGGAAATATTGTGGAATCCAACAACAATCATCATAGATCAACCCTTTTCCACAATGGGAACACGTATGACTCACTTCAAAATCATAGGATCTACCAAAGAAGGAGTGATCACAAATGAGTACGAGCCTCAGAGTTATCAGGACAAAGAGTTATTTCTGAAGAGAATCACCACCATCAAAACATTGCTGGAATTGCCTAACTGGATGCTAGGGGGATATTTCAATATCATCCTAACGTTGCAGGAAAATACAAGATGCACCAAGAGGCTCTATCAAGACAATGGTAAGTTATGAGCCCTCATAAATCAACTAGATTTAATATATATAGAAACTAGAAATGGAATTTTCACTTAGTCCAATCGCATATCTGGGCATCAACATGTAGCTTGTTGGTTAGATGGTGTCCTCGTTTCAGAAGCCCTATTGTTGGAGGACCCCATCATTGAAGCCAACATTCTCCTGAAACCAGGCTTGGATCACTAGCCTATTTCACTTTGTCTTGATGTTGGGGTGATGCCCAAACTCAATCCCTTCATATTTGGGAAGTTTTGGCTCTCTCACCCATACTTTCACAACCTTTCAAAATCCTGGTGGAAGCAAGAATAAATAGACCATGGAACTTGCATGTAAAAATTCCAGTAGTGGCTCAAAAAATTTAATTCACAGCTAAAGATATGGAATAAGAATGTATTTGGGAACATCCTACAAAGAATGAAGGAAATCAAGCAACACCTGGAAACCTTGCAAAATACCTTCATTTCTGGCCACAAAATGACATCCTTAATGAATAAAGAGGAGGAGCTCAATATAGAACTGGATGAGAGAAAGGAACATGAGGAAATAGTCTGGAGACAAAAATCTAGGGTACAATGGCTCAAAGAAGGTGAAAAAAGTACCAAGATATTTCATCGATCCATGGTGCATTGACGATAGATCAACAAAATACCCCAACTAGATGATGCCAAGGGAAATCCCATCAGAGACCATGAAAAAATAGCAGAGGAACTGATCAATTAATACAAATACCTCTTAACAGAGCCCATTTATGACATAATGATAGTGATCCACAAAATCTCCAGGAACATACCCTCCTTAGTCACTCGGGAATAGAATGAATCCCTAATGAGACCCATCACCCAAGAGGAGGTGGATCAAGCAGTTAAAGAAATTCCCCCGGGTAAAGCTCCAAGTCCCAATGGCTTCACGAAAGACTTATTCCACTATTGTTGGTCAACGATCAGAGATTAAGTCTGGCATGTAGTGGAGGAATCAAGAATCTTGGGACAAGTATGCCACCTTCCTCATGATCATCCCGATAGAGGAAAGGCTAACGTATCCCAAACAATACAGAATGATAGCTCTTTATAATGTCATCTACAAAATTATAACTAAGGTCATTTCCATGCATCTCAAACCAATTCTGCCTTTCATCATCTCCAAATAGCAGGCTGGCTATGTGTCCGGAAGAAAAATCATGGATAGTGTAATCCTAGCTCATGAATTCATCCACTCGCTAAAAACAACAAGGACTTTAGGTATTCTCATCAAACACAACCTTTCCAAATATTTTGACATAATTAGTTGGCAATACATGCACTCTCTCCTTGATGCCTTTGGCTTTGACAATCACTGGGTGGCCTGAGTCATGAGGCTCACTGACTCAACCTTTTTATATATCTTAGTCAATGGAGTTCCCTCCCATCCCTTCTCTCCCATCAGAGGTATCTGACAAGGGGACCCCATCTCCCCCTTTCTGTTTGTCATAATGGAAGAGGGACTGGGACGATACCTCCAGCCCTTTGTTGTGGAAGGATCCCTTGAAGGTCTAACCCTACACAATATCCAGCCAGCCCCCTCTCACAACCAATTTTTCAATGACACTCTTCTATTGTACACATCGATATCCTAGGAAGCCACTAAGTTTAATTCCATCCTCACATATTTTGTTGAAGCTTTAGGAATGGCCTTAAACCTTGATAAATCACATCTCTACTTCTTCAATACCCTAATGGCTATCCAAGATCATATCTCTTAACTCTTGGTCATCCCCAAGATCTCCCTTCTATCCAATTATCTAGGCATCCCACTCACAGGATCAGTTGCTCGTAATATCTCTTGGGACAACCTACTGCTTTCCATCTCCAACAGGATCAGTAACTGGACCGCTAGATCACTTAATCTTGCAACTCGATTAGTTCTTTTAAAATCTGTTTTTCAGGCCTTGCAAACCTACCTATTTACCTCCATAGAAATACCCCAGTCCATCATCAAAGCCATTAGGAACATCTAGCATAGCTTCTCGTGGCACGAGCATCACCCAAACAAGAAATGGGCTCTAGTCATTTCAGAAAAAATATGTAGGCCTAAAGCCTTAGGGGGACTAGGGATTCGAGATCTAGGGAAACTAAATCAAGTAATGGGGGAACAAATATGGTGGTGTTGGCTCAATCACCCCACATAACTCTAGGAAAAAATATGGAAAAGGAAGTATGCTCCCACTACCAGAGAAGAGCAGTTAATCAGATTCAATGATCAGGTTCAGGGATCCAATATCTGGAACACAACTTGGAACAATCGAATTCTCATTCAGAAGCATGCTTTCTAGAAGATCCATAATGGAGAACACTCATTTTTTCTGGAAAGACTTGTGGCAACAACAACCACCTCTAACCACTCTTGAATACCTCATCCCCCTACATCAACAAGTGCAATCTGAGAACTCCCAGATTATGAAGAATCTATGGAGAGAGAATGATCGACACCGTCCATGGCGCAATTGAAAGACTAAACCTAATGAAATTTACCTTCACATGGAGATGGATCTATAGGCCTGGAAAGACTATGCAAATCAAAGGAAAATTCATATCAGGGAAGGCCTGGATATACTCAAATGGGGGCACTCCACAACAGAAAACTTATCAGTAAAAGAAGCTTCCTGTTTACAGGAAAATTACCAGGAACAACCAAGGGAACGTATCTGGGGAAATATATGGAACCCAAAATTCTAGCTGAAGGTGTCCATCTTCTTATGGATTACCGTTCAAAATTTCATTCTCACATGGGACAATATTTGGAAATGTGGATTCATAGGCCCCTCACTTTTCCCCCTTTGTTAGCAACAAGAATAAATGATGGAGCATATTTTCAACCATTGCAACTAGAGTGAGATCATTTGGGATATGGGGACACAAGTAATGCATCCCTCCAACAGAAATCGAGCCATTATCATAAGCATGGTGGATAAATGGGACTCAATTTCCTACCAAAACCCAATCTTGGATCGCATATGGCATGTTTTACCTGGATTCACCATGTGGAAAATCTGGAAGGAGAGAAACAAAAAAAAAATCGCTCAATGACCTCACCTCTCTCTCAACTTGGGAAAGAATTATGAACCTAATACGGGAAATGATTAAGAGTGGGAAGTGGTCCCAAGAGTACCTTAAGTGAAATCCAGGTGAAATTCATATCCTACAGACTTGGAAACTCAACCTCACTGGTGAAAGACCGAACAAATGGAATCCCATGCAGGTGGTCCCCCCCCCCACTCATTTTTTAAAATAATTTTTTATGGCACGTCAAAAGGGAATCTAGGTCCAGTAGGCTTTGGGGCGGTCCTTCGAGAAGAGGAAGGGAAAATTTGGTATTATGCAACAGGATATCTAGGATTCAATACAAACAATATTGTTGATCTTTGGATACTTTTTATATGAATCGAGTTAACAACAGACCATGAATTACATAAGCTCACAGTGGAGGGATATTCCCATATCATAATCCATCTTATTACTCAAATTATTCATGGGTCACACCCCCTGGAGATCTCACCTAGTTGGAGATTCTCAGGATTGCTGGAAGATTTTAAATCCCTCTTACAACCTAATATCACCCTAATCCCCTCACATCTGAAAATAGAGGAAAACAAAATAGTTGACTATATGGAAAATGAAGGTGTGTCTTCCATAGTGGATATGATTCACTGGAATGCGCAAACCTCTCCTCAATCTGGGCTATCAAACCGCTACCTGGACTTAGCCAGGAAAGATTATCCAATGTTGTATGGGTCTCCACATAGCAATGAGAGGCCACATAGCCTTCCCCAAACCCAAGACATTAATATGGTAGGTCGACACCCTTCACCTCACTCTTGAATGGAGGGAGGCCATTACTTCCTTCCAAGACAGGGAGGAAATCTCCCTCATGTGCAAAAAATGGTGGCCACAAGGTATAATTGTAGTGGGAATATCGATACCGTAGTCATGTCAGGCCTTGGATTTTCACTCCCACTCAAACGATATTGGCTCCATTTATCCCTTATGCTCCATCACCCTAGTCGCTATGAGAAAGAGCTCTATGTCTAGTCATCTCTCATTAAAATTGCCCAATGAATTATCATTTTTCTTGGCTTTACCATGCCATGCGAAAGAGACAAGCCAAGGCATGGCCTAGCCTGGTATAGCCTAGCTTCCGAAAAATAGAGAGTGTGGGGGATGGATCATGCCTTGTCCATTGCACAGACTCAATAACGAGAGAAACCAAGAACACTTCCAATGGCATACGTTGAAGAGGTGATTCTGGAGGAACCCATCCATGTTCTTATGGAATCCATTCTCTTCATAGTGCTGGCTAATTTTCATCCTCTAGCCATATTCCAACAAGCACAAGTGCCCCAACAACCATGGAAGAGGCCACCTGTATAATTGAGGAGGAATTATCAGAGAAATTCCTCCATTTGCACTCTGCGATCTCAATTCAGAACACAGACAGCCAAGTTGGGACATTGGCAAAGGAGGTCAAGGTGATGGAGGCTATGGACATGGCATCGATGGACCTAGGAGTGGAGGTGGAGGACCAACCAGTCTTGGCACCTCCACCACTCACGACACTCCCTCATTTTTGCTAGGCTCCACCACCTTTCTTCCATCCAGAGCATATCGAGCTCATCTTCAAGTTAAGGAACCATATGGCTTACCAGATAAGCCAAGACACTCTCACGCACTAGCATATCGACATGCTCTATGGTGCCTTATCCAATGCACCAACAACTCAGCGTTTCCTGACCTATGTGAGTACTTCCATTCTCTAGACAAGGAACAACCCCTTCAACGACTCTCTAAATGACATACCCCGAGGTGAAAATGTGTAATTTCTCTACTATGGTCACCTCATATGCTCTCAACTCAACTCTCTACACTGTGATGATGCAGTTTTACTGTTTTTTCATATTTGTTCAGTTGTTAGTCTTTCTTAGAGGCATAGCACAATTCACCAAAAACTTGAATCCACCACCTGCTCTGGTTTTTGTTTGGCAGGGTAGATGGTGAATTGCTATATTGAATAATGAAAACACAGTCTACCACCTATTCCGGTTTCTACTAATTTTGCGGAACATGTGGCATATTGTTGCCATGTGGACTTTTATGTACTCTAAAATCTAAGTAATAGGAAACCCCCCTTTTTAATTTAAAAAAAAATTAATTGTACAAGGTTAAAATATAAAAGAAGCAAGGCTTATCACTATGTATATTCTAAATAGGTTGGTAATCACTTCATTTATGTAATGTTGTATGTCAATGATGAGTTGCTAGTAGGAAATAACATCGATGTTATCAAGGAGGTGAAATTGCAACTATTCTCCAAATTTGACATGAAGGATCTTGGTGTTGCTAACCTAATTTTGGGGATAGATATTAAAAGAGATTGTGCAAATAAGAAACTCCGTTTGAATCGAAGAAAATATGTTGAGACAATATTGCATAGGTTTAATTTGTAGGGGTGTAAAATAGACAAGGTTCATATTCCTGTAGATGTGAAGTTATATGTAGAGCAGTGTTGCATGACAAAGGAAGAGGAAGAAGACATGTCCCATGTTCTATATGCTAGTACGATTGGAAATTTGATGTATGCAATGGTATGTACTAGACTTTACATTGCACATGTAGTGGGAGTTTTGAGATATATCAAAACCAAGGAAGGATCATTTGACAACAGTAAAGAGGGTTTTCGGGTATTTGTGTGGCACTACTAGTTATCGATTGGGCTACTAAATAATACCAAGACAGGATAGATTGTTGGACATACATGGGTTTCTTGATGTAGATGGGGCTAGAGATATGGATCACAAAAGATCTACAAGTGGGTATGTATTTAACCTATTTAGAGGAGAAATTAGTTGGATGAGAAAAATATAGGTTGTAGTGGAACTCTCAACTATAGAAGCTTAGTGCATTGTAGCCACTCATGCAAGAAACAAATCAATATGGTTATAGAGATTGTGTTTAGGTATTGGGTCCATACAAAAATAAGTTAGATTAAATTGTGACAATCAGAGTGAAATATTCCTGGAAATAAACCCAACTTATCATTAAAAGAAAAAGCATATTGATGTTCAATATCAATTTGTGAGAGACATGGCTGAATACAAGAAGGTTTTGCTTGAGAAGGTTGACATTTTGAAGAATGTTGCAGATTCATTAACAAAGTCTGTGATCATTGAGAAGTTCTCCTGGTGTAGAGAAACATTGGGCATTGTTTCCCTAGATTGTTGAATATGAAATCCTATGACCCCCTTTATGCAAAGAAAACAACAAGTGAGAGAATGTTGGGTATGCGTTATATTATTTTCATGTTTGTGGGGGGGTGCCCCTATTTTTGTTTTTGGGTGTTTTTTTCTATTTTAGCAGTTTTTGTTATTTTTAGCGGTTTTCTAAATTAATCTCGGATTATGGGATTAGGATTTTGGTAGCTGAAGAATACCTAAAATATTATATATATTGTATTGTTAATGGTGAAATTAATATAATGAAGAGTTTAGACATGTAACACCAAGGAAGGCTTGTTTTCTCTCAGTTAATGGTTTCTAATGTAAATATTTGTGCACTATGTCTATGCGCCATTGATTAATTTCAATTTTTCTTAAGAATATGTATGAATTGATTTAATTTATAGTTTTAAAAATTATAGGTTATGCATAGATCTAAGTCATTTTTCACTAATATGTCCCATCCTTTGGTGTCATAGCATGGTCGGGTCAATTTGGAAAAAAATAGTCGATTCACTTTGTATTGACTCAACTTGAACCGATTCGAGTCAAATTATAGTCGATTTGACTTCAATAACATAAATACCATTACATATAGTCGATTTTATATCCCCTGACAACTTATACACGGTTCAAATATGAACTCCTTTCATTAATTCCATCGCTCCCATGACCATTTTGCATGTATCCTTCCGAAATAAAGTGTGAATTCCTACATCACTCATTTTGTTGATAGATATCATATTTCTTTCCAAAACTGGAATATGTAGCACACATGGAAGGGTCCTTCTCCTCCCATTTTGCAACATCAGTCATAAACTTGTTATTCCAACAATTTTGGTTGTCAATTCCTCCCCCAAGAATACATATCCTATTTCATATCTCTCATATTCATAGAAAAATTCTTGTTAGGGTGTCATATGAAAGGATGCACCTAATTCGATCAAACAAATATCATGATCCAACTATGTACTATTCAATGTCAAGTACACATCACGTGATTTATCCTGAGTAGTCTTTCTCTCAATCGAATGCTTCTCGTGATATCCTGTACTGATTGTAGTCACTTTTTACTTCTAGTATCTCTTTTAATCCACATCTTTACTGCATTTCCAACATCTTCTCATCAACTAAAATCAGGATTTAGATATACCCTTTGACTTAGACATTATACTAGAGAATTTTCCTTTATCTCTCTCGATCAATCAACCCATCACTATAAAGGAATCATTGGCCAATCCTTCCATGTTCTTTTTCCTCATCTCTTCTTGCAATATAGATGTAACCACATATTCAAGCATTAATGTGGTCAAACTTCTTCTGATAGCCATGGCTAAGCTATCCTAGGATTCTTCCAAACAACACAACAAGATAATACATTTCTTATTCTCAGTGATTTTAATATCCATAGAAAATAACTGACTTATTACAATATTGGATGCATTCAGGTTCTTTATTACTGATCTCCCACCACTCATCCTCAAAAGATATAGTTTCTTCCAAAGGAAATTTTTCCTTACCTTGGATTTCTACTAGAACAATATTTCCAACTTGTCTCACAATTTATTTGCAGATTCTTCACCTGGGAAATTCAACAATAGTGAATCTGCAAGACAAAGTCAAATCATAATCCTTTTCCTCCTTTTCCTCCTCTCTATATTCCCCCATTATTCCTTCAACACAACCATCAGAATTATCTTGGGACTCACAACTACTAGTTGTTCTCGATATACAAGGAGATCTTCCATATTAAGCTTCCAAAGCTCAAATTTTCGGCCATTGAATTTTATGATATATATCCTAAAACTTCTTATCATTCCTTAAAGAACAAATTAAATATCATGAATGACAACTCCCACTATTTAGTGCATATGCAAGATTGTAGATCTTAACCTTGTATAATAAATTGATGCAAACAATTTCTTAATGAAAATAGAAAATAAGAAATGGCACACACACACACTTACACAAATATTTTTACCCTGGAAACCCAAACTTGGAAAACCAACAACATGTTTAGGGCCGCACTGCTAAACTTCTTTGTTCACCATCTTCATTTTTTACAATACAATATAAATATATGATCCTGTGTCATCCAAACCGCTAATCCATTGACCCAGATTAGTCAATATCCCTAATTCCTTAACAACAAATTGAAAACCATTGGTGAAAACCATGTGCTAAAAATCTGCCAAAAATGAATGCAAAAAACTACCAAAAATGGACCAAAATTTGTTTCTCGGGGCCTCTCACTCCTGAACCCCCGCAATCCTCCCGAATATGGTGTGATGAGAACCTCCAAAAATCACTTTGATCCCATATCAGTTTACAATACACAAGATCAATTTCACAAAAAATATAATAGATACCCAACATTCTCCCAGTTGTTATTTTCTTTGCATACAAGATTTTATAGTCAACAATCTAGAGAAACAATTCCCATAGATCCTCTACATCAAGAGAACTTCTTAGTGCTCACAGATTTTTTTAATGAATCTGTAAAATTATCTAAAGTGTCCACCTTCATCAACAAAACCTTCTTTTCTTCAACTATGTCTCTCACAAAGTGATATTGAACATCAATATGCATTGACTTTGAATGATAAGTCAGGTTCTTCACTCGGAAGATTGCACTCTAGCTGTCACAATCTATCCTTACATATTGTTGTACCAACACAATACATGAGAACAATATTTGTAACCATAATTCTTCCTTTCTTTCATGAGTGGTTGCCATGTATTCAACTTCTATAGTTCAAATTTCCACTACAGACTGTCTTTTTCTCATCCAAAATTGTTCAACACATACCCACTTGTAGATATTCTTTGATCCAGATTTCAAACACAATTTGCATAAAAAAAATCATGTATGTACAAAACTCTATCCAATCCTGTTCATCCTTGGTATCATAATCAATAACAATTAGTGCCACGCAAATACATGAAAACCCTCTTTACTTTTATCCAAAGCTCCTTCCCTAGATTTGACATATACATGCTCAAAACTCTTACTGCATGTGCAATTTCCGATATAGTAGAGACCATTGCGTACATCAAACTTCCAACTATGACGAAATATGGAACACAAGACATTTCCTCTTCCTCTTCTTTCATATTTAAAAATTGATATGTTGATAACTTTACACCCACAAGAATAGGAGCCTTGACTGGTTTATATTCCTGCATATTAAACCTCTGCAATATTGTCTCTACATATTTCCTCTGATTTCACCCAGGTTTCCTTTTTTCTTGACCTATTTTAATTTCCATTCCCAAAATGAAATTTACACCACCAAGATCCTTCATGTAAAATTTAGAGGACAACTACAGTTTCACATCCTGGATAATCTCCTTGTTGTTTCCTATTAGCAACATATCATCCACATACAAGACAAAATAAATAAGATGATCACCAATTAATTTGAAACATAAACAATGATATGATTTTCTCCTTGTGAATTCAAGTCTCAACATATAAGTATCAAATATTTTATACCACATCCTTGGTGATTTCTTTAACCCATACAAAGAGTTTTTCAACATGCATACCAGCTCCTTCTTTCCCTTCACAAAAAATCCTTTTGGTTTTTTCATGTAGATTTCTTTTTCTAGATCCCCATGTAGAATGTTTCCTTCACATTCATTTTTTCTACTTCAAAACCAAATTCAATAGAAATAGATACAATAAGTATATTAGAAGTTAACTTGGCAACATGAGAACAAATCTCAACAAAGTCAATTCCACAACATGGGAATAACCTTTGCTGAGATTTGTTCTCATGTTTCCAAGTTAACTTCTAAAGTCAATTCCCCAACATGGGAATAACCTTTTTCTACCAATCGAGATTTGTATTTATCCACTTTAACTTCTGCATTCAACTTCTTCTTAAACACCCATTTGTTTCCAATGTGTTTTCTTCTAGTCGACAACTCCACTAGATTCCAAGCCTCATTCTTATCCAAGGATTCCATTTCTTCAACCATGGCCTTTTCCCATAGTTTTCCATCATATGAATCCACTGCATCCCTAATAGTTATAGGATCATCATTAGTAATAGATAAAGAAAAAATTAAATTGAAATCAGGTGGAGCATACATTTATGGTTTCCTTCTTTCCTGAATCGATCTTCTCAATACTAGCATATGGGGATCTTCTTCTTCTTCTTCTTTTTCTTTTATAAAGTTTGATTCATCATCCTTTAACTCAAATTCTATTTTCTCTAGTTCTTCCTTCCTTGGTAGGCCTTTCTGTTTGAGAACGTATTTGATTTCTCTAATACCACATCTCGTTTATACACTACCTTCTTAGTTTTTGGGTTCCAAATATTATATGTTGATTATTTGGGTTGATTGTCATTGATGTCAACCCTTGAACAAAGTCCGGTAAAAAATTTCGGTAGCACAAATGTTTGGGTAATGGACCCAAGTTTGTTTGATGGATAATGGTATGAGTTTTGATATATTTGTAGGTACATATATTCTATATGGATAGTACATGTCATGCTATTTCTGTTGTTATGTGTAACGTCACATAACTCCTCACGGTTAGAGAGTTATGTCCATGTGAAGTTTGAGAACCCTCATGAGTCATCTAGAAGCCCCAAAAGGTCAAAGTAGTCAAAGTGGTTTAAGAGATTTTAGAAGGTAAATAATAAAGTGAAGTGATGAGTATACTATAATTCAAAGTGAATACAAAATAAATTGTTTAAATAACAAATTTAATGGATAAATGACTAAGTGGACAAGTGGTTAGAAGTGGGTTAGCCCTAAAATAAGGAAAGTGGTTTAAGATGGTTAGAAAGTAACCCCTTGAGGTAAAGTGAAGTGATGAGTGTACTATAAGTCAAGTTGGATACAAAATAAATTATTTAAATAATAAATTTAATGGATAAATTACTAATTGGACAAGTGGTTAGAAGTGGGTTAACCCTAAAATAAGGAAAGTGGGTTAATATGGTTAAAAGGTAACCCCTTGAGGAAGCTACATTAAAAGGAAATGCTCTCTCATTTTAATAGCACATGATCATATTGAATATCTATAGGTGAATGAGGTAAGAAAAGGATATCTAAGCCGAATTTCATATGGAAGGTGAAGTAAAGAAGGCCAAAATTCAAGGGAGGATAAATTCTTTTGATGATTCTTTCTAAGGTATGTTATTTACAGGTCATCTCACCAATTTCACAATACATTTGTTTCTATAATGATTCAGACCGTGAAATTTGTGGGTCATTGAGGAAACATATCCAAGTATATCTGGTACAAATTTCATCTTGTTGGTCATTGTATTTTTGAAGTTACACTCCGTGGAAAATAGGGTTTGTGGCTAGTCCTGAAACTATATAAAACAGGTGGTTCGGGTAAAAACGTCATAACTTATTCATAACAGATCCAAATTCAGTAAGACCAAATGTGTTGGTTAGAGTACAGTCTATAGTATTCTTTGTACCATTTTTAGATCCATACATGAAATATGTTTTGTGGGGCATGCTCTACGAGTTCACTCTCTAGAATAAGTCTGAATTCAGCAAGGTATGCCATTTTTTCTATAACTCCTTTTTTGAGAGGTTCCAAGTAGTGAAATCTAGAGGAATTGCATAAAATACATTGAAGAAAGTTGTGTACCATTTTTTAGATCTTTATTCATTTCAGGTACATAGTTATTATTATTTCAAGTTAGGGCTTTTGACTAATCCAAAATTAGTCATGTGAGACTAAAGTAAAGTTTGATTAAAATGCTAGTTTCTTGTTGTTAAAGTTAAGAAAGGTTTGTAGGTATGTGATCATATACACTAGGTCCATTACAAAGTTACAAATAATATTTGTATGATCAAATTGATGAAGGCTTTTGGTTGAGGTATATGTTGGGTACATGGTCGAGACAATTAGTTGATGAGTTGGCACTTACATGAGGTGTATAGTTGATGAGGTTGGTACATCTTGATGAGTCATATTTTATGTGTATTTGATGCATTATCGGTACATATTTGGTGCATGGTTGACACACTCGTTGATGGTAAAGGTTGAGGTACAGGTTGGTGCATGCTTGATGCACTTGTTTATGGTATAGGTTGATTACAGGTTGTATGGTACAGATTGATTACATGTTGATCGGTACAGGTTGTTACAATGGTATATCTCACAATGATAGTGTGACAGTGGTTCCATCATTGTACTTCTACATCAGGGCAGTTCGACGGGGAAAGGACATGTGCTTGTATCCACCTTCTGGTTGTATCCAGATAACATAGGGGGTTGTGGCCTCCTTCTGGTTGTAGCCAAATAATTGGGGAGTTGGAGCTTCTCTTAAGTTGTAGACTGAGAAACTAGGGGTTTGGATCCTCCTTCTAGTTGCAGCTAGAAAAGAAAGGAAGTTGGTGCTTCCAATGAATGTAATTCTTCAAGACATATAAGAAAAATCATTCTGTGGTTTTCTCCCTCTTTGGGTTTCCATGTAAAAAAACGGGTGTACTGTGTATTTGTATGATTGCTCATTTGTTCATTGTTTATTTTGTTAGGCTCCTATAATTATAGGTAACTTGATTCTTCGACTGATGATTTGGTGTTTCTCTCATGATGATGAAGTATGGCTCGGTTGATCGCTTTTTCCCCTCCATCCATTTCGCCTGATCCTCCATCACCATGCTACATCCTTCATCCATGATGCGCCCTCACTCCCTTGTCCTTTAGTCCAGTCAACTACATCCCTCTCAACCACCCATCCATGCATAAACCAAACTTAGGTTAAAACAAAACTCAATAGGTTAATAATGTTAGTAAGAAAATTTAGTATAATTAGTTTAATTAAGATAGGCTAGACTAGTTAAATAATCCATTAATTAATTAATTAATTAATTAAAAAGTAATTTAGTTAATTAATAATTAAGTTAGTTTGGTTAATCTAGTTTAGTGTTAAACATTAAAATAAAATTAATTAATACAAAAACCCATTGAATAATACAAAAAGAAAAACAATTAAAAATATAAATAAAAACATATAAAACAAAATAAAAATAAACAAAACTTAAAAAATTAAAAGAAATTGTAATAAAACGAAACAAAATAACAAACACGTAAACAAAATAAAAAATATTAACACGAAACAAAAAGTAAAAAACACAAAAAATAAACCTATCCTAAGTCCTACCCACTCGTAAACATCACATTCCCAAATAAAACAAATCAACAGATATTAAAAATTTCGGACCCCCCCACCCCATCTGAAGTTTAACGAGAGCAGGGGATCCAGAATGGAGTATTTTTCTTAAACCACCCTTGGAAAGGTGTCGGATCCACAAAATAGTTGACCCCCCACCCCCACTAAAACTGCTTACCACCTTAGTGGGGCTCCAGAATACCACCCTTCCCCCAAAAAAAACCCTTTCGCAACGTTTTGACCAGTTAACTTGTAAAGCCAATTCTGAGCAGACTAAATCGATTTTTGAAAAACTGAGAGAGGTTTTTCTCCATAATGGGATGAAGAAAAAAAATAGATCTTATTTTTTTTACATGTGCCATGAGAAGGGAGAATCGAAGCCATCTTCAAGGCCCATTTTTTCAGTTTTTCATTTTCTTGTTGCAGTCCTGATTTTACGGGAGATGTTTCGGTGAGATGGAGGCAAATTTGGCGAAATCGAAGGAGGTTTGTGTCCAACACATGACCTTCTAAAATAATCTCCTTCATTGTTTTCCCAGGTGTCAGAATTAAAGATAAACAGATGTCTGAGTGGACCTCTTTTTCATAGAAATTTGGCCCGTCTTTCATGGTGGACAGTTCTAGATTTTTGGGGATTTGTGGCTATTTTTGGCCGAGGTGGTTAAATACGACTTACAAAACTTGTTGGGGGATCTCTCCTATTTATTCATATGATTTTAATTTAAAATGTTGTTGATTCTTGCACCCAAAAGGCTATTCTTTTTAATATTTTGTCAGATCAACTAGAAATAAATGGACTTTTGCACAGGATTCCTGTGTGTTAACGTTGGTGAACTTTCCTCTCTTCATTGAATTTGATCTTTCTCAGTTATCATTATGTTACTCCCTTTCTGATTTTTAAAGGGAGATTTAGCGCAAAATTTATCCACTATACTCTGTGTCGAGCTTTTAAAAATCTAAATATTTTCCCTCTGATACTACAATGAAGAAATTCTTGAATGATTTTTTGTTGTAGTTGATTATCTCGTCTGTTCCTTATCGACATCATTTTATTTCTAAAGGATCCAACTTTTGCATTACATTTCCCTGTGGAAATACCTTATATACCTGTGTTTAATTCCAAATTTATCACAGACCCCATAGCCCAATGGTCTTCTTTTGTTGTCTCAACCAAAAAACTCCAAGAACATATCCTATTCTACATAGCTAGCTTAATATGTTATTTCAAACAAATCTAAACTTGACAGAGAGATCCCTCTCTGAGTCTTGGAGGGCTAGATCCCTGACTCGAAGCAGTTTTGATGTTGCCTCTGTGACTTCCTTCACAACCTTGGACAAATTACATGGTGCTAACATAATGGCGACCATACTGGGGACTGTCCCTTGTAGTACACTTCAAATCTCTAGATCTGATCACTGATGGTGGACAGTGACCAAACACAAGAAGGTTGAGATCATTCACCTAGCGAGTCCAATCATATACAGACAGTGCCAAATCAAAGAATCCACTGGAGGAAGAACCTAAAGCATGGCCAAGCATCCTAGAAAGACCAGGTATCCAAGCTGAAATTGCATTCAAGACATCTTTGGTTTTATCTGCAATTATGTTTTGTCTTATTCTAAGCCTGATCAAAAGTATATTGTTGAAGATTACATTGATCATCTGCAAACTAATGATCCTTAAGAGATTATATCCCCAATTGTAGATTATGTACATACTCATACACCTGTGCACATCCCATATGCACCTGTAGAAGTCCTAGTGAAACATAAGCCTCCTGCTTTATATCCTACTCTTGCTAAAGCTCCGGATGGTTGTAAGCCTCTTGCTTCACCTCATGTACCTGCCAAAATCCCAGACAGATACAAACCCCTATATTTTCCTCCTATTCTCCATGATCTCCTTGCAAATTACACCAATAATATGCCCAGGTTTGATGGAGAGAATGCCAATATTACTGCTGAAAAACACATCCATAGGTTTGAATATTTCCTTGAACTTTATGAGGTTGAAGATGAAAATGTATATATAAGGATGTTTTCCCTGTCTTTGCAAGGTAAATTTATGAACTGGTTTAAAAATCTCCCAGTTGCAAGCATTAACAATTTCCATCATTTTTTGCAAGCTTTCCTAGATTGATGGGTGGTCATGAGAAATGTTTTTCTCATCCTAGAAGAGTATGACCATTTGAAAAGACAACCAGGGGAAATAGTACAACAATTTTCAACAAGGTTCAATAAGGTATATCATGCAATGCCTGTTGATATAAGGCCACCCCTAGGATCAACCCACTTGCATTTCCCAGATGCCTTCGATCTTGAGATGGCATTCCAATTAAGAGAGAGGAACACTACAACTCTCGAAGAAATGCAGAACATTGCAGTTGATGTGGAAGCTAACTTGCTAAACAGAAAAGAAAATTTAAAGGCAGAAGAGAAATATAGAACAAAAAATGAACAGATGACATCTTCAGAAGTGAAAATAGATGTTCTAGCCAATACTGTAAAAGAGAAGATGCATAAAATTTTCAAGAAAATGCAAACTGCCTACCCCTATGTTTTGCCTCACTCCTGAGAAAACATTGCCAACAGATTGTAAACAGTAAGAAAGAGGAATGTTCTAATGCATCAGTTGAAGAGGACAAGGATGACATGGAAGTTGATCTAGAGGTGCATCCCTTGAGCCTTTTTGAAGGTCAATCCTCAGATGAAGTCATGAAGCCCAAAATAGGTGATAAGTCGATCCATCTTGATTCATTGCCTCTGTGTTTTAATTCATTTCAAATTTTGAGGGGAAATCTTGGTCAGATCCTAGTTGAAAGTCACAGTGTAAGCCATGAAGCACCAGTAGAGCCAATGCCACCATTATCTAAAACATTTTATGACCCTATAGCTGATATTATGGATAATGTGTGCTTTTAAAGTTAGTTTTCAATTACCCCCAATGATTTCAAAAATAGTTATGATATGGATATGATCAGATAGTCAGCTACAAGGGTCTATTCAGTAGAAGCATCACTTCAGAACCCATCAGAAAAGTTGCAGCCATGTCAAGAAGTGCATGAGGATGCAAATAGCACAACTACAACATAAAATCATGAAGTTGAGTTGGTTAAATTTGAATATCCAGTAATAGGTCAAGTCTATCTTGATCTGGTGGCTATTTATATGGAGAGATTCTTCATCACAGATCCATAATGCATTCCTAGTATTTTTGATATGTGTCGTGTTTATCAAGCCCCTTGTGATGAAGATCAAGATGGGAATCATTTCATGATGCCTATGCAAGTTTTATTTCTGATATTGTTTGAAAACATTGAAAGAGCAGAGTTGTTAGAGAAGTTGCTTGACTGGCTGCATTGGCATTATTGTATCATTTATAATGAAGAAATTATTAGTAGCATAGGGTAGGTAGGAAAAAGTGAATAAGCTCAACATTCCGAGCATTTCTTTTTCAACAATGTTCATTTTAATTTGGTTTCAATTGCAAGATCAAAATAGGTACATGTTGTAGAATATGATTTTGGGATTAGCCCAATGGATAAAGCACCGGTCTACATGTTCAGAGGTCTGTGGTTCTTGACACCTCCTGAAAGAAGTTGTCATCCCCAGGTGGATCCTATGTTAGGGTCCTATAATTATAGGTAACTCGATTCTTTGACTGTTTATTTGGCATTTCTCCCGTGATGACGAAGTATGGCTCGGTTGATCCCTTTTTCCCCTCCATCCATTTTGCCCGATCCTCCATCACCATGCTACATCCTTCATCCACACTGTTCCCTCACTCCCTTATCCTTTTGTCCAGTCGACTACATCTCGCTCGACCACCCATCCATGCATAAACCAAACTTAGATTAAAAAGAAACTCAATAGGTTAATAATGTTAGTAATAAAATTTAGTATAATTAGTTTAATTAAGATAGGCTAGACTAGTTAAATAATCCATTAATTAATCAATTAATTAATTAATAATTAATTTAGTTAATTAATAATTAAGTTAGTTTGGTTAATCTGGTTTAGTGTTAAACATTAAAATAAAATTAATTAATATAAAAACCCATTGAATAATACAAAAATAAAAACATATAAAACAAAATAAAAATAAACAAAACTTTAAAAATTAAAACAAATTATAATAAAACAAAAAGAAATAACAAACACGTAAACAAAATAAAAAATATTGAAAAGAAACAAAAAGTAAAAAACATAAAAACTAAACCTATCCTAAGTCCTACCCACCCGTAAACATCACATTCCCAAATAAAACAAATCAACGGATATTAAAAATTCCTGACCCCCCCTCGCCATCCGAAGTTTAACGAGAGGGGGGGGGGGTTTCCAGAATGGAGTAGTTTTCTTAAACCACCCTTGGACAGGATTCGTCTCGAAAAACCAATAGACCCCCCCCCCTAAAACCGCTTACCACCTCAGGGGGGTCCGGAATACCACCCTTCCCCCAAAAAAATCGCTTTCGCAGTGTTTTGACTAGTTAACTTGCAAAGTAAATTCCGACAGACTAAATCGATTTTTGAAAAACCGAGAGATTTTTTTCTTCATAATGGGATGAAGAATAAAAACCTCTCTCATTTTTTTGACAGGTTCCATGAGCAGGGAGAATCGAAGCCATATTCAAGGCCTATTGTTTCAGTTGTTCATTTTCCTGTTGGAGTCCTAATTTTGTGGGAGGTGTTTCAGTGAGATGGAGGTGCATTTGGAGAAACCCAAGGAGGTTTTTTTCAAAAAAATTCCCTTCTACAATAAACTCCTTCATGTTTTTCCCAGGTGTCATAATTAAATATAAACAGATGTCTGTGTGTACCTCTTTTTCACATAAATTTGTCCGATCTTTCATGGCGGATAGTTCTAGATTTTTGGGGATTTGTGGCTATTTTTGGCTGAGGTGGTTAAATCCAACTTACAAAACTTGTTGGGGGATATATCCTATTTATTCATATGATTTAAATGTAAAATGTTGTTGATTCTTGCACCCAGAAGGCTATTCTCTGTAATATTTTGTTAGATCAACCATAAATAAATGGACTTTTGCACAGGATTCCTACGTGTTAACATTGGTGAAGTTTTATCTCTTTGTTGAATGTGATCCTTCTCATTTATCATTATGTTACTCCCTTTATGATTTTTAAAGGGAGATTTAGTGCATAATTTATCCAATATACTCTATGTCGAGCTTTTAAAAATCTAAATGTTTTCCCTCTGAAACTACAATGAAGAAATTCTTGAATTTTTTTTTTTTGTAGTTGATTATCTCATTTGTTCCTTCTCTACATCATTTTATTTCTAAAGGATCCAATGTTTTCATTACCTTGCCCTATGGAAATACCTTATAGACCTGTGTTTAATTTCAAACTTTTCACATACCCCATAGCCCAATGGTCTTCTTTTGCTGTCTCAACCAAAAAACTCCAAGAACATATCCTATCATGCATAGCTAGCATAATATCCTATTTCAAACAAATCTAAACTTTTCAAAGAGATCCCCCTCTAAGTCTTGAAGGGTTAGAGCCTTGACTCGAAGCAGTTTTGATGTTGCCTCTATGACTTCCTTCACAACCTTGGATAAATTATAGAGTGCTAACATATTTACTTTGCAATTATTGGATGATAATGCTACATTGATATAACACTTGCATTTTATGGTGAAAAAGGATTAAATTTCTTTATTACTGATTCACCTCCCCTCTAAGTAATCCAACATTATACCCTTTCAGATCATCTTTATACCCAATAAAGATACACTTTTCATACCTTTTATCTAACTTAGTGAAGTTTTCCTTTGGAATGTGAAAATAGGTCTCATAGAAAAATACCCTGAGATGTGTGAGACAATGTTTCTTACCTGTCCATACCTTATGTGGAATATTTTCATCCAGTGCTGATGAGGGTGATCGATTGACCAGGTAACATGCAATACCCACTACCTTTGCCCAAAATTCCTATCCTAACCCAACACCACTGAGCATGCACCTTTATTTATCCATTAGTGTCCTATTCATCCTTTTTGAAAATATATTTTGCTGAGGTGTATATGGATTATTCTTATGCCTTTCTATACCATACTTCTTGCATAATTATATGAATTCATTTCCACAGTAATTCCCACCATTATTCATCCTCAACACCTTAATTATGTCTCTGTTTGATTCTCCACAAGAGCCTTAAACTCTTTAAATCCATCAAAGACTTCATATTTCTTCCTGAGGAAATATGTTCAAGTATTCCTAAAGAAGTAATCTATAAATGAGACATAGTACACATATTTTTTGAGTGATGGAACCGATAGAGGTACAAACACAACACTTTGGACCAATTGTAAAATTCCATCTACCCTTGTTGCACCAGAGGGGAGTCTTACTTGATTCTTCTTTCCACATACAAAATGTTAACATAAATAAAAATCCAAAGAGAAATTAGACATACCTTCAACGATACCTTTACCGTGTAGTATTTTAAATCCCTTCTCTCCAATATGCCCCATGCTTTGATACCATAACATAACCTTTTCTCTAGAGACTGTAGGATTTTTTCTTCTTTAGCTCCAATCTCAGGAACAATAGAACTATTACAATCATTACTAATATTTCTTCCCTATAGGTTATAAAGAGTTCCAATATTAAATCCCTTCAACAACACCATTTCTCCTCGATCCATCTTGTAGGTTTATTTTTCAAACACTGGTTTTACCCCTACAACATCTATTTTTCTTACAGAAATTAAAATTATGGCCATTCCTAAGATTTTTAGAACACTAGGGAGTGGTCTAATCCTTCCATCCATGAGATTTAACTTGAATTTTCCTCATCCTATGATTTTGATTGTCGATTCATCACCTCCATCATACCTTTGATATTCACAGAACCAATCCCTATGAGGAGTATTATGAAAGGATGCTCCTAATTCAACTAGCCATGCATCATGATATTCTTGTGTGATTGAAGAGCCAAGTACACATCCCCTCCTTCTTCCGTGGGTTTTTTTTCTTTTGTAGAAGGAACATCTTCACATCCCTTCCCTCAATCAACACTTTTGGATCTACATTGCTTCTTGTAGCGCCCCTCTTTTCCACCTCTCCAACATGTTGGACACACCGACCATTCTTAGAGGGGGAGGGGTGGGTGAATGAGTGTGGGGCTCTTTTGAAAACTTCTCCTTCACAAAACTCCTTAGCTAGCAATCACCATTTATTCATCACTTATTACTATCATTTATAGCTAGTCAAATGTGAACATACATTAGCAATAACAACAACATATATCATCAACAGTTCATCACCAGAAGAAACATAATGAACACAAGATGTATCTACAATTTTATTTTTATTACGGACTTCAATCCTTGGGTTATCAACAACAACTGAATAGAGTTACATCTCCACAAGAGAAACAACTCTATAATGAAAGACTCAACTTACACAACTCAACACCAACTGAGAAGAGGCATCAATCCTCAATAGATACCAATATGTCAATAGGTACGCGACCTGTAAGTAGTGCATCATGTGTATGTACAGGCCCTACCAGTAGTATCGATCGTGTATGTACACATCATGTTTGTACTACAACCTGCATATGACTTTTGAGTTACTTAGGGTTTTGTCTTTATGACAAACTCAGATCCTTTGCAGCCTTCAACCACATTCACTTATGTCTTTAACTATCCAATCTAAACCATAATCAATCACAACACATCCATACTTTCCAACAACTTAATCATTCTCCTCAACCATACAATATGAATACTACTCAAACATAAGTAATCAATGTACTATGGAAATCATATCAGTACTAAAACATAAGAGTATTTCTCACTCTATCAACCAAAAAAAACCAAATCACAACAACCATAGAAAGAATTCTTCAATAATTCACCGTACAATATGAAAGAGTATCAATAAAGACAAATATGTAACCATACCAGAGTTTCTATGGAAGATCTAAGCCCATAGAATGCATATCTAAAACTTTCTACAACTATCAATAACTTGGCACCAACTCACACTCAAGTCTTCATGATGTCCATCAACTGTACATGCTTTATCTTCCTTCAACCCACGTATGTACGTGGTCTAGCTCATTGCAGCCCGTGTATGTACGCTCTTGGGTCCACTGTTGCTCATTTACTCCTTTAGAAACTAGGGTTTTTGAACTTCCAAAACTTTCTCCATCAATATATCAAACTTACAGAAACTTTGATGCGTCCATGACATCCTCCAGCCACTCTCTCTCTCAGAATAGATCTTCAAGATATTCTCAAGAGGTTATGTTCACAAGAGACCCTTTCCACTTATTTATACTTTCCAAGTAGCTTCCTTAGAAGTATCTTCTAGGTCACTTTGTCCACATAGCCACTTTGTCCATATTGTCACTTCTGTCTAGTTTTTCCCAATTTTCCACTTGTCCATGTATCCAATAGCCACTTGGCCACTTAACCCATTTTCCTCTTTTTAGGGTCAACCACTTTCCATAATTAGAAAGTTCTCCATTTACTTTATTATTTAAATAATCTTCCTTGACTTTGTTACTTCAATTTATTATTTAAATAATCCTCCTTCTTTGGAATCACTTTGACTTCTTTGACCTTTTAGGGCTTCAAGCCAACAAGTGAGGGTCCCTCAAATTCGTAAGGCCATAACTCTGAAACCATCAGGAGTTATGTGACATTCCACATGCCACCAGAAATGGCATGACAAGCACTATCCATCTAGGATAGTTTCACTGACAAATTCACTGATCTTCATCTCATTATTCCACAATTAAGCATGGGTTACCTAACCATAATTCTATGATAACTCATCTACAAAGCGTCTTCCCATGAGGGATTTCACCATAAGGGGACCACTTTAGAGGTCATCCATTTGTACTTCCTATCAAGATAATAATAAGTCATCTTTGCATCAATATATCACTATGATAATATATCACTATGACATTGTCCCTTTGTCATTGATTCCATGCATGATCACATGATACAACAATCAATACGTGAATGCATCAAACCATCAATTATAACACATCAATCCATATTCATCTATGCAACATCATATGAATATGATTCCACTTGACATAATTCCATTCACATCAAGGATAATACATATTACATCAGTATGCTATGACAATACATTTTTCCTTTGACATCAATCATCAACCAATCAATGACTCAATCCTTTGAAATCAATTATCTGGCATCAATCATTTAACATCAATGAGAACATGATCCAACAATCTCCCCCTTTAGCATTGATGGAAATACCAACATTAATGTCAACACCAATTATTGATGGAAACATGTAGACAGGACATTTCTCTAGATTAATAGTCATCTCAATCACATCAATGTGACTATCTCTCCCCCTTTGACATCAATGGAAAAGAGTAATTCTCTTCTTGTGGCTTCTCCCCCTGTCTGAACTCTCCTCGAGGTTGCTCCCCCTGTCTAGATTCCTTGATCTTCCTTTGAATGATCTCTACTTTTTTAGAAAGTGATATCACTGTGATGTTATGATGAAAACATATAGCTCATGCTTCCCTTGGAACCATGCATGCATCTTTGTGATCAATGCTCCCCCTGGAATCATGTTTATGTGCTCTTTATTCAAGTATATGGATCTTTTTCCAAGTATTTATCTTTGCATCTGATAAATCTCTCCTCCTGGAACCATGGGAAGAAGAATGACTCCCCCTATGGGTATGTCTCCCCCTATCCTTTCTGCAATATGAACAATATGCTACCACTGAAATATGCGTCTGCTGCGAATGCTACTGCTCAATCAAAACATAGATCAACCACTCTTTCTATGACGATCCTTGGACCTACCCATGCATCAAACTCATTTTATACAATACCTCATGTATCAAAAGATATGTCAACAATGAAATGCAGAATCATGAACAAAACATCAACCAAGTACATCTTGTGCCCAATTGTGTGCCAACCATGCACAACACCCATGTACATCAACCATGTACATAAATACCATACAATATACCATAAGATATCATCAATGGAGTTTATCAACCATATGCGTCTACCAACATGCCAACCATGTGCCACAAACAAGTGTCATATCACTCATGATATATCTCCACCATGAACTAGGTGCCATAACCATGCATCTCAATCAAGTGTCTCAACTATATCATCCCATATATCATGTACCAAATTATATGCTAAAACAATTAATACCAAAGGTGTACTTTAGCCAAGTACTATAATCCACATACATATACCATTCATGAGTGTATCAACATGCACTAAACATGTATCACCATTTGTACTAAGAAAGTGCATCAACCATGCACCAATACCACAACACGATGAACTACAATCAAGATGTGTCCTCATATATGAATGCCATATCAAACATAGACCACGTGCCAATCACATTGCTAGTAAGTGCCTCAAACAATGTACCAAATTTGTACCAAAACATGCATCTATGACTCATCAATGATGTACAACATGACCACCTCATCAACTCATCAACTACATGTCCCAATATGTAGTCCATACATATGCCAAATGCATGCACCAAGATATCCAACAAATATTCTTCCAATAATACATCATAATATATATCAATGAAGCTCAAATATGTACCATCCATGTACCCCAATAGATCGGCTTCAACCTCCATTCACTACATAAAATACTAAGATCCAAAAAGTACTAGAAGTGTGCCTCAATAGATCAATGACATCTCTAACTAGCATCATCATGATAAATATCATAACCAAAGTGCCATTTCTTCACTGTCACAACCAACATTGTTCTTCAAAAGAAAAAATGTCCCAATCCACACTCTACGGTTAGTACCATGCATCCAAGATAGTCTTTCAATACTCAACCATATGTCACCACCATACATACATCAATAATTTATGCCAATATGTAATCATGAAAACCTGCAACAAATAATGTGAAACCCTACAAGAAACCATGTTAAACCCTGCAACACAGAGTTATACCATCATACCATGCTGTAACTTTATGCATAGCCTTTTTCCCAAGGCTTTACCATAGATACGCGGCCTTGTGCACATACATCTCACGTATGTAGGAGACCTATTCATAGGTCTTCTCACATATGTATGTGACTGTTACTATTGTAAATCACATATGCTTCTAAAGATGACAAGCTTGAGCATCCCTTAAGGCTTCCATTCTGCTTTGGTTGTTTAGTATTCTTTATCCACTTATGAAGGTGTCCCTGTTTCTCAAAACTTGAGCTCTGAGATTCTATCTTTTCAAAAATTTCTTTCTTCCCAACTTCATTCCTTCTTCTAGTCATGCTATATGAATTCCTCATCATGGAATTTCTTCTTGTGTTCCAACCATCCTAGGATTTGTGACCAAATCCACTATAGTTGTAGCATATCATGATGTGACAGTGAGCAACAATGTATCCTACTTGATTGCATCTCCAACATCTTAAGGTGCTATGAAATCTTCCATTATCTCTCCTTGCATACAATCAACACTCCAAATATTTGTGACCATATTCATTACATGAGTAGCAATGACCATGAAAAAAAAAATCATACCTTTTCTTTGGTGTCCATCTTGAATTTGTCTTGAATTTTCTTTGAGATGTAAATATGGCTTCTTGATGTTCTCCTTTCTTTGTCCTTTCCTTTCCTTGTGTATATGGCTGACTTACAACATTATTTCCATCCTTTGAGAGTGAGGGACTTACCTCATGCTTCTTTGAGGTGTTTGCTTCAACATGTGTAGCTTCTTTCTTGTATCCAAGACCCGAATTATCATTTGGTGATATTTGACTATCCAAGATCTCATTCAAGATTGTTGATCTATTCAAGAATTTTTTTGTCTTCTCTACTTTCTTTATAAGATCAACAACTTCATCTTCCAACTTATGACAGGAATCTTTCTTTTCAATTACTTGATTCTTTAATAGTTCCTCTATTCTTTTGGCTTCTTCAATTTGGGTCTTGAGCTGGATATTAACTTCGAGACTTTTTTTAATCTCATCATCTACCTTCTTATTTTCTTCCATTTCATTCTTTAGTCTTTTGATCTCTTCTTCTTTTTCTTCTAATAGAGTTTTTTTACTTTCTTCTTGTTCCTTGAGCATTTCCTTTAACTTCAATATATGACTTTGATTCTTTCTAAGAAACATTTTAGTGTTATCAGAAAGATAGCTATATTCTATGTAGAAATGGTCATAGTTGTATTTATATAGACCCCATTCAACTTTCCTTTTCAGCTCAGATAGTTCTTCTTCTACCTTTTCCATGGGGTAACCATTATCTAACTCTACACATACTATCTCTAGGTTTTCTTCTTCCCTTGTAGAGAAATATTCAACATCATCACATTTTGAAATATGGCAATCAGGGGTTTTTGGAGATTCTTTACCTTCATTGATATTGTCTTCAAGGTCTGCCAACATCATCATATTTAGAATCATTGCAAATAGAGGATTTTGGATATTCTTTACCTTCATTGTTCTTGATGGAGTTGTCTTCAAGATATTCCTCCTTTCTTTGGTATGTCTCCTCTAGATTTAGCCATAGATCCTTGGCAGTAGTGCATTGTCCCACGCTGTCTTTGATATAAATTGAGATTCCACTAAGAATTGTCTTGAGAGCCAATGCATCATTCTTCTTTTCTTGGATTTGAGTTGCAAACTTTGAATTGTTCTTCAAAGGAATCGATCCACCAATAGCTTCCTTCCAAATACCCGCTCCCATTTCCTTCAAGTGCACTTTCATTTCTATTCTCCATGTAGAATAATTTTCCTCGTCAAGGAATGGAACTTCATCATCCAATTCTGTGTCCATGGATCTCCTCCAATCTTGTTAAGGATTGTAGTGAATGCCTCACTCTGATACCAATTGTTGGACACATCGACCACACTTAGAGGGGGTGGGTTGAATGAGTGTGGGGATATTTTGAAAACTTCTCCTTCACAAAACTCCTTAGTTAGAAATCACCATTTATTCATCACTTATTACTGTCATTTATAACCAGACAAATGTGAACATACGTCAGAAACATATAACAACAACATATATCATCAACAAGTCATCACCACAATGAACATAATGAACACAAGATGTACATACAATTTTATTTTTATTATGGACTTCAATCCTTGGGTTATCAACAAACACTGAATAGAGTTACAACTCCACAATAGCAACAACTCTATAATGAAAGAATCAACTTACACAACTTAGCACCAATTGAGGAGAGACACCAATACTCAAGAAATACCAATATGTCAATAGGTACGTGACCTGTCATTAGTGAAACATGCGTATGTACGTGTCCTACCAGTAGTACAACTCGCATATGTATGGGGCCTGTCTGTACTACAACCTGCATATGACTTCTGCGTTACTTAGGGTTTTCTCTTTATGAAAAACTTAGATCCTCTGCAACCTTCAACCACATTCACTTATGTCTTTCACTATCCAATCTGAACCATAATAAATAACAACACATCCATACTCTTCAACAACTTGGTCATGATCCTCAACTATACAATATGAATTCTGCTCAAACATAAGTAATCAATGTACTATGGAAATCATATCAGTACTGAAACATAAGAGTGTTCCTCACTCTATCAACCAACACAAACCAAATCAAAATAGCCATACCAAGAATTCTTCAAAAATTCACCATACAATATGCAAGAGTATCCATCAAGACAACTATGTAACCATACCAGAGTTTCTACGGGAGAACTGATCCCATAGAATGCAGATCTAAAAATTTCTTCATCCATCAAGAAATTGGCACCAACTCACACTCAATTTTTCATGACGTACATCGATTGTATGCAGTATGTCTTCCTTCAACCTATGTATGTACGCACTCTGGCTCACTGCATCCCACATATGTACTCTCTCTGGTCCATTGTTTCTCGAATACTCCTTCAGAAACTAGACTTTTTGAACTTCTGAAACTTTCACCGTCAATATCTCAGACTTACAAAAACTTTGATGCGTCCATGAGATCCTCCAGCCACTCTCTCTCTCAGAATAGATCTTCAAGATATGCTCAAGAGGTTATGTTCACAAGAGACCCTTGCCTCTTATTTATACTTTCCAAGTAGCTTCCTGAGAAGTGTCTTCTAGGTCACTTTGTCCAGATTGTCACTTATGTCCAACTTTTCCGAATTTTCCACTTGTCCATGTATCCAATATCCACTTGTCCACTTAATCCATTTTCCTCTTTTTAAGGTTAACCACTTTCCATAATTAGAAATTTCTCCATTTACTTTATTATTTAAATAATATTCCTTGACTTTGTTACTTCACTTTATTATTTAAATAATCCTCCTTCTTTGCAAGCACTTTGACTTCTTTGACCTTTTGGGGCTTCAAGCCAACAAGTGAGGATCCTTAAACTTCGTAAGGACATAAATCTAAAACCATGAGGAATTATGTGGCATTCCACATACCACCGGAAATGGCATGACAAGCACTATCCATATAGGATAGTTTCACTGACAAATTCACTAATCTTCATCTCATTATTCCAAAATTATGCATGGGTTCCCTAACTATACTTATAGGATAACGCATCCATAAAGATTCTTCCCGTGATGGATTTCACCATGAGGGGAGCACTTTAGATTTCATCCATTTTTACTTCCTTTCAAGATAATAAGGATTCATATTTACATCAAAATATCACTACGACAATATATCACTATAAAATTGTCTCTTTGTCATTGATTCCATGCATGATCACATGATCCAACAATCAATACATGAATGCATCAAACAATCAATGATAAAACATCAATCCATATTTATCTATGCAACATCATATGACTATGATTCCACTTGACATCATTCCATTCACATCAAGGATAATACATATTACATCAATATGATATGACAAGACATTGTTCCTTTGAAATCAATCCTTTGACATCAATCATCAATCAATCAATCACTCAATCCTTTGAAATCAATTATTTTACATCAATCATTTTCCATCAATCATTTCCCATCAATAATTTTACATCAATGACAACATGATCCAACACAACACACCTTTACAAACTTTCCAATATATTTATATCTTCCCTTAGATTCAAATCCCCCACTTGAGGAGTTAGATATATTTCTTTCATGGGAGCGTTCTCTTGCAAATAATGAATCTTCTCTTTGTCCTTCCATGTTATTCTTCCTCGTCTCCTTTGAAAACAAGGATGAGACCACATCATCAAAAGTTAAATTAGTTGTATTACTACCTATGGCCACAACCAAATTGTTCCACAAATATGGTAAAGAGAAAAATAAACTTATACATTTGTATTCATAAAAAATTTGAATAATGCAAGACAATATCCGTTCATATTCTCTTTCATTGAGTGTCCATATTTCATCCTTATGTTATACACCTTCCAGGGGAATAGTTTATTTTCCAAGGAATTATACTAATAAAAAGTCTGCAACTTATCCCATAATTTCTTGGATGTAGCTTCCCTTGACACACTCAGTAATAATGAATATGAGATACACAATTGGATTGTGCTCTTCACCTTCTGATCCAACTTTTTCCATTCTTATGTTGATGTTCTTGTACGTGCAGTACCTGCATCCATCACGATCCACTGATCTTTTTCTACCGATAGATCTTCCATATTGAGCTTCCACGGCTCAAAACTTTTCCCATTAAATTTCTTGATCTCTATTTTCGAATTGTTTGCCATTTATTTTTGCCTAAAGAATCAATGTCGTAGATATCCCACTGTAACATGGATTATCACAAATCTGAGTTGAACCCATGACAACAAAAGCATTTCCTTCAAGCCAATAATTGATCTGATACCAAATGTAGATCTTCACCTTGTACAATAAATTACTACAAATAGATTCTTAATGAAAACAAAATAGATACAACGACACACACACATAATACACATAGATTTTTACCTTGGAAACACAAACTGGGAAAACAAACAACCTATTTAGAGTCACACCTCTAATATTATTGATTCATCATCTTCATTTTTTACAATACAATATACATATATTATCCTGCGGGATGCAACATCCAAAACCCTAGTCAATGAACCTAACTCAACCTGAATTAGAAAACCATTGGCGAAAACCATGTGCCAAAAATGAGCTCAAAAAATCACTAAAAATGAACCAAATTTTTTTTCTTGGAGGATCCTGCCCCTGAACCCCCGCAACCCTCCCAACTAGGGGTTGTTAAGCACCTCTCAGGCCCCCTTTTTTCCCATATCAATGTACAATAAATGGGATCAATTTTTCAAATAATATAACCCACACCCAACAAATATTTGCTTAATCTTTCTTTGATACCACATGTATGAAAGCAATTTTGATAGTATATGTAGAGGAAATAACACTCAAATAAACCAACCAGGAAAGATAAGACATATTTAAGATGGAATAAAGGATGAAAACATACAATACAAAGATATTTTACCCAAGAAACCCTTAACTGAGAAGACCAACATTCCTTGATTTTCTCCCTCTCTGTTGTTTCCTTATTCATTCATAGAATAAAGAGTTACATGACTGACCTTGGTCTACAACTAAGACATAATCGTCATCATTTACACATGAAAAAACTTGTAGCTAATTCTTCTTGCAACTACTAGCAACATCAACTTATTACAGTTACAACACACCTTCTTTATATACTTTACAACATGAAAAATCCTAAACCATGACACCAAAAAATGGTTTCATATCCACACAGATGATTGGTTGCAATCCCATGAATCTTGGGATTCTGTGACAATTGACTACCCAGTTGGCCTCCACTTGGTTTCTAGTTGGATGGAACTTGATCTCCTATCGATTGACCTTTATACCTTCTTGATTGACCACTTCAACCTTAGAATTTCTGATCAATCAGTTTGACCTTCAAATTTGTTGAATTTTCAATGAGTTATGGCTCATGGATTTACTTTAAAAAACAATTTTAGTTTATACTTGAACCATAACTACTGCATCAACCCAACATCACAAGAAGAATAACCATGCACAAGAAAACAATAAGTATCTTGGGAAACCCTTCTCAACAAGGGAATAAAACCCAACCAATCCTTTGCTATATTCTTCAAGAGAAAGGCCTCCAACACCATCACCAAACCTAGCATAAAAGAGAGTGTTGTAATTCTCATAATTTTAGTCCACAACTTCTGAAATCATAAGATGACACAATGATAAGTGTTTTTCCTCAATGGGAATTCACCTTTATTTATATAAGACTTATCACATCGAATGATGTTTCTATTGGCACAATAGGGCCAACCTCAATAACTAAAAATACAATTAATAATTACCATATTAATTATCTTTTACATTATGCTGGCGCTGACATGTACCCTTTACATCACAAATAGGGTTACAAGTAAGTCTAACTCTTGGAAAATATAGCAAGGGATCTCATACACCCACTAGTGCTCAGCCAGTAGGGGCACATCCATTTGTTCTCAACCATAGGGATTTCCACATCTCTATCTCATTGGGTCTCACAAGAGAACCACACTCACTGGTGCTCAACCACTAGGATCATGTTCACATGTTCTCAGCCACATGCACATCCAACTCAATAGATCTTCTTTCTCACTGCATTACACAGGAGAATCATCTGGAGTATCACATCATCTCCACTCTTTGCATAGAGGAGGCTAATACATTGTTTCATGTCTGTCTCAAAACAATTGACCCAAATCATGATATTTTCCACATGTTCACCTGTTCTCAGCCACATACACATTCAAATCAACAGATCTTCTTTCTCACTTCACTACATAGGAGAATCATCTGGAGTATCATCTTAACTCTCCATGCATAGGAGAAAAATAAACCCATCACATGGGCTCCTTCACCCCTCAGAGGGGTATGCAACGTCCCATATTTGTCTCAGATAGGAACCACACACCCAACTCATGGGAACACCCAACTCATGTGCTTCCTCATCCCACACAAGGGCACACAACATTCCTTCTCTATATTAGAGAGGAACCACACACCCAACTCATGGGAATTATCTCAGATCAACTTACTCAGTTTGTGTCCTGGAGGATGTCTTATGCAACTGTAATCATCAACACTCCCTCTCATCTACTAAGGCATTCTCCATCAGCCCAAGTCTCGCATGGAAGTACTGGAACTTCATCTTTGTTGTAGTCATCAAAACTCCCTCTCAGCTAGAGAGGTATTCTCCACCAATTCAGTTTCTCACAGAAGTACTCGAAATTAGTATTGGCAAGCAGTTTGGTGAAGATATTTGCAATCTTCTCATGTGTAGGAAGGTATTGCACGTGTACTACTTTCATCTGCACCATGTCTCTGATATAATGTTATTTTATCTCAACATGTTTTGAACACAGGGTTCTCAAAGAGATTCACACAACTCTGGTTATAATAATAGAATCCATCTCATGATCAAATAAATTCGTTAGAGGCTTGCAAATCCACACTTCTTCGTAAAATTCCATACTCATTTCTATATTCTCTTCTTATGCAATACTCAAGGCCAATTATCTATGTTTCCTACTACACTAAGAAACCATGGTAAACCCCAAGAAAAAAAATAACAACCGGATGTGCTCTTCCACTATACTCTCTGCCCAATCTATATTGGCATATCCCTACAAACTCAAGTCCATACTGGAGGCATATCTCAGGCCATATACAAATGTGCCTCATATATATCTCAATACATGTTTTACTGCTATTGCATGTGTCTGTCTCGACTAGATCATGAATTGATTAAGTACATCACTGCATAGCATGAATCAGTTATGGTGTTAACAATATACATTAGTAATCCCATCAGTTGTGGATCAATCTTGTCTGAATCATGATCATTCATTTTCTTCAAATGTATCACTATCGATGTATGGATTTTTATTATGTTACACTGAACTTCTTTAATATCCCCACTATATATTTTCCTTTACTCTGAAAAATTATCATTGGTCCTCTATCATACTTCTTGTCTCAAGAAGTAGTGTAACATACCCAGATCCTTCATCTCGAACTTAGAAGTCAAGGCTTACTTGTATCCAACAACAAGGCTTTCTGAATAAGTCGCCAAAATTAGGCTCTCGTCACCAACAAGTAATAATATAGGTTTGAATTAATAACACTCTTGTTGAAGCCCAAAATGATCAATAATCCATCCATATTATTGTACCAATAATGAGGTGTCTGCTTTAGTCCATACATGGCTTTCTTTAACCTGTACACATGAGATTTCTCATCATATATCACGAATCCCTCTGGCTGCTTGATGTAAACTTCTTCCTCAATATCACCATTGAGAAAGGATTCATTTACATCCATTCAATGTAGTTTTCAACTTATGTATGGTAGTATAGATGGAAGTGCATCGGGCTACTGGATAAATATGTCTCATCATAGTTCACTCCCTCTGCTTATCATAATCCTATGACTACAATCTTGTTTTGTATTTTTTGACACTTCCATCAACTGCATGTCTCTCTTCCTCTTGTAGAGTTTGTCAAGCCTAAGAAGGACTTTTATGGTCTACTGCAAAGTACTCGGGAATATCAACTAGAACAACTGGATCAATTGTATCAATGGCTCTCTCCCTCTAGACTACCTGGAGAGGAAGAAGGTATTGTCTCTCTTTCTCAATTATTTTGACTCCTTCTAAGTCAAGTGAATCGATTTGATGTTTAAAGGATAAACATATTCATTTGTTGTTAACCTTCCTGGAACAAGAAAACAAATGAAAGGAAACAATACAGGAATATCTCCTAGAGGAGATTCATGAGTACATCTCTAGAATCACAACATTTTAAGAATTGTTGTCATAGCTACAACACCTTCTTGTAATGTAGAAACCTTATAAATGTAGGTTAGAGGCACGATAATTTAAAAAAATCAGACCTGGAGTCTTCACTTTGAGTGTGTTTTTCCTTTGAATGCACTGAGATTCCTCTAGATCCATATTTTCATCAAGGATTCCGTCCTCCTGCAAGTACCCTTATAACAATGAAGAAAATAATGTATACAAGTGCATACATGAGAGTGTACACCAATGAAGATTTTATTGTTTGTCAATGTCATGATGAGCAATGGCATTCCTCACTTTGTTTTCCATAGCCTTGTTTGCCCCTGTAGCCACATTATACTCTGCTTCCTTGATGAGTTAAAATTTTTTCCAAGATAGATATGAATTCTTCATTTGAAAGTAAATGTTACCCCTGTGGTTCACCAAAAATTACTCATGTACCAGATCTGAAAAAGATTTAAAATCAACATAGGTTTACTTCAAAACAGTCCTTATAATTGTCTTAGATCTTCCCTTTAATTTATCCTTCATCACAACCTCTGGAATTTTATCTTTTGAGTTTTCTTCAAAACTATCATAAAGTCACTTTAGACTTGTGATAATATTGTTTCCAATAGCAACTCAGATCTGTACTTTGCTTGCTACCCGAGACATTATATTTAGGTCAATTAGTGCCTCAGTTGTTAGATTCCATAGGTATGTAATTTTAGGTCGAATACTATATTAGTTCTGGATTGCAACAGCCTCAGATTTTACCTCAAAAAGGTCTGGTCCTTCTTCATTATGAGTCTATTGTTTAGAATTCTGCTACAAAATTTACTCACACATGTCATGTTTTGGTTTTAAGTCATCTTTTTTTAGGATTTTATATTTTTTGTGATGACAACCCTCATTTCCTTGTTTGTCACATACATGTAATGGCACTCAAATAACCCTCAAAAAATATGCCCAGAATTTCCTCTTAACACTGCTCAGATATGTACCTCATATCTGTTAATGAATTAGCCTTGGGACTGTCAAATGATGGCCCCCTCACAAACTGAAATTTTCTTTATGGTTTCAGAAGCCTCAATTTTGACCTCAGAAGGGGCCTGGCTCCTCTCCCCATTACATATCTTCTGTTAGGTTTTTACTACGACAACCTTTATAGGCCTACAGACACCTTACTTGGATAGTCAACCCTCCTCAGTTGTTGTTCTATTCATCCAACAATAGGTTGAACCCCGTGGCCTCAACCTTTACAATAGTTTAAATATAGGTCAGGTTCGGTCCTCTTCCCTTTGCAACAACAATGGGGTACTTGGTAGCTCAATCCCCCATAGCCTTCCATATCTGATTTGGATATGGTCATCTTTATGACCTTATCTGATACCATGTTGAATTTTCAATGAGCTATGACACATGGATTTACTTTAATTTTTTTGTTTAGTTTTTAATTGAACCATAACTATTAGAGAAAACCAACATCACAAGAAGAATAAACATGGACAAGAACATAAGAAGTATCTTGGGAAATGCTTCTCAAACAGGGAAGAAAATCCAACCAATCCTTTGCTATATTCTTCAAGAGAAATACCTCCCACACCATCACCAAACCTAACACGCAAGAGGGTGTTGTAATTGTCATAATTTCAGACCACAACTTCTAAAATCATGAGATGACACAATGATAAGTGTGTTTCCTCAATGGGGATTCACCTTTATTTACATAAGACTTATCACATCAAATTATGTGTCTATTGGCACAATAGGGCCGACCTCAATAACTCAAAATATACTTAATAATTACCATATTAATTATAATTTACATTATGGTGGGGCCGACCTGTACCCTTTACATCACAAATAGGGTTACATGTAAGTGTGACTCTTGGAAAATATAGCAATCGATCTCATACACCCACTGGTTATCAACCACTAAGGGAACATCCATCTGTGCTCAACCACATGGATATCCACATCTCTATCTCACTACGTCTCATAGGATAACCACACTCACTAGTGCTCAACCACTAGGATCATGTTCACCTGTGCTCATCCATAGGCACGCCCAACTCAGTGGATCTTCTTTCTCATTGAGTTACACAGGAGAATCATCTGGAGTATCACATCATCTCAACTCTCTACATAGAGGAGACTAATACATTGTTTCATCTTTGTCTCAGAACGATAGACCCAACTCATGGGATTTTTCACATGCTCACTTATGATCAGCCACAGGAACGTCCAACTCAAAAGATCTTATTTCTCACTACATTACATAGGAGAATCATCTGGAGTATCATCTCAACTCTCTACACAGAGGATAATAGTAAACCCACCACATGGGCTCCTTCACCCCTCAAAGGGGTACAAAACATGCCGTAGATGTCTCAGAGAGGAACCACACACCCAACTCATGGGCTTCGTCACCCCACACAAGGGCACACAATGTTCCTTCTCCATCACTGAGAGGAACCACACACCCAACTCATGGGCACAACCAACTCATGGTCTTTCTCTCAGGTTGAATTACTCAGTCTGTGTCATGGAGGATGTCTCACGCAACTGTAATCATCAATAGACTTGATCATCAACTTGAATTGAATCATTAGTCGATTTATCACCCAATCAATCGTCCTCAAATATCCAAACGATTGATTATTCTTTCACTACAAATAATATAACAACCCAACAAAAACCAACTCTACATTTACCCTCTTAGCAAGTACCATCAAAATATCCCCATGGTTGTTGTTTATTGATCCCGACCTCACCTATAGTCCATACCTTTTTAGTTTTCTTATATGGATTGTAGCTCACCAACAAAGATACCGAGTGTTGAGAAATCTTGAATGTGGACGTGACTTTTCCTTTGAATATTCATGCATTTTGGGCCAACCATATAACCCAAGATTCTAGTATGATAAAAACCCACAAGGATTTTAATGGTGTACTCTCAAAAACGTCTTGGAAGCATAAGACCACATAATCCTTTTTCCAAACTCAGTTTAAACCGAGGTCCTATCCAATCTCCAAACAAATCTGTGAAGTATACGAACAGTGGAGGGATAAATGACTATTTTATTTAACATCGTTTTTGCATAGATAACACATACGATGGCCTCTCTTTCCCTAGGATTACATTGAGTCCCACGTAAGGAAATTCCCATATAGATAATAATTTAATTTAATATTTTAAATTAGATTTTATTATAGATATTGAAAAATATGAATTTTTTTTTTTATGAAAATGTATTTGTTATATCTTTTAAAATGGATGTTTGGATTTAAATGTATCTTAACTAGTCTAGATCCATTTTAATTGTGGATCTATCAAGCATCGAGATGTATCAAATCTATCGAGATGTAAACCTTTCCTCAAGTTTTACACTCTAAAAGAAGTTTTCACCTTGAGAAATTTGATCCCTATCAGTGCCTAA
>JZKD02S1038963.1:393212-413493 GCA_000966675.3 Picea glauca | reverse complement strand
GATGCCACCTCACCCAAGAAGCTTCTCCTTCTAGAAAAATCGAGAAACCGTACGTTTTTCCCACGTGCTGGAATGTCCGCACCCTAGCTATATAGCAACCTGCGGAAAGTCCGCATCTTGGCTATATAGCAACCTGCGGAAATTTGTCATTTCCGCATTCTGCATATATAGCAACCTGCAGAAATTTCTCTTTATAAGGTTTTTACATAGGAAAATGCAACTTCTTTTCTCAGGAAAAGTTCTTCTTCCTTTTCTCTTCAGGAACTCAGGCCACTGTGACTCCTCTAAAGGCAATAGATAGGTTTACATCATTAACGATCATAGGGATGACGAAAATAATGTGTAACACAAACCTCCCACAACAATGATATAATTAATAACATTTATTGAGCTAAACCACATAGTTGTGACCAGATGATCCCAAGACTCAGGAAATGAACACAATAGCATAACCTCCTTGTCATCATCTTCATACATTACGTCCATACTAGATAATTGACAAATTAGAGTATTGAAAACATTGAAGTGATAAAAAAATTTCATACTTTCTTTCATCCACAAGATGTACAAATTCCTCTTCAAGAAGATTATGTTTGTGAAGGACTTTGTCATATAAAAAATCTCAAGCCTATTCCACAAACCTATTGTTGTCTCATCCTGAGCGATGTCAAACAACACTTCATCCGCCAAACATAAAGAATGGTACTGAGATCTCTTGCATCCAGATCTTCCCAGTCCTTGTATGTCATGCTTATCGGTATCATGCATTTTGAGCTTCTATAGCGTACATCTATTCTTATCACTGAATTTATCCACCTCAAAATTAAAACTCTACACTTTCTCCATTAACACAAAAAACCATCCAAACCACTACTTATAAAATCAAGCCTTTATTTTATGAAAGAATATTCTTATATATTTCAAGGTTGAATAATGAAAAAATAGGTTTAATCCAAACAATATAAAAAACCCTTTTAAAACGATCCACCTTTTACCATTCAATAAAAGTTCCACCTCTTACAAAGAAAAACTATCCTCCACTCATACTCATTCAACAAAGGTGATTCTCCATCCATAAATTCGACCACTTCGTATGGTTTTTCTTATGTGCATAATAAACCAAGAACTATCCTCCACTCATACTCATTCAACAAAGGTGATTCCCATCCATAAATTCGACCACTTCGTATGGTTTTTCTTATGTGCATAATAAACCAAGAAAAGTCTACCTCAACTTTGACTTATGTGCATAATAAACCAAGGAAAGTCTATCTCAAACTTTGTGCATATTTAAATTCAACCACTCCTTTATCAATTTTTCCAAAAGGGCAGTTCTTCATGCATTAAAAAAACTTATACGAATTTAAACAACGGTTGCCGCACCTGATATAATGATAGCTTTAGAAAATTGTCTCACTTTGTTAAAGGATAGCCTGCCACATTGCTTTCAAATTGTTGCACTATGTATTATGGAATGTCCTAGATACTTCATAAAATTGAAAATTTCGCAAGTGTGCCTGTGACTTGCACTCTGTAAGAGAGACATCGTGCGAAAGTGTAATAAAATCTATCTTAGGTCGATCCACTTCACTCGATCTCGTTACGTTAACTTATTTTGTTATTCAATATTCAGATTTTCTTCTCCTTCGTTCTATGATCTTTCAGTTCTGCGCTCTGAAACTCAATACGACAAAAAATTACGGGGCAATGTTAATTGATATTCTTATTATTTAAGGGAAAATTACAACAGTCAAACACATGCTTACAACCATTCTCTCACTCGTCCCACACACCACCTGCAATTCATTGCACATTCACCTCTATGGGTATGCTAGTATATATAGCATCTCTCAAACATTTAGACAAACTGATTATAATAAGGTACACCACTTACACAATTCAATGAAGAGTGCGTGCATGCACACTCTAAATTTAGCTAATGTGGATATTATAGCATGGGAAATTAGTTGGCACTTTTTCAACAATGCTAACATAAGAACAAATTTTCACTAACTAAGTGTGAAACTGAGGTTGAGGACGAAAAACAATTTCTTTTAGATTGTCCAACCTATCCCCAAATTAGATCTCAATTTCAAAATATGTGTCACACTATCCTAGTCCCTAACCTTTTAACTCAACAAAACTAAACTATAGTTATTTTGGAAAGCTTTTCTTAATGGATCCTAGTCCCTAACCTTTTAACTTAACAAAACTAAACTATAGTTATTTTGGAAAGCTTTTCTTAATAATTATTGAACAGAAACAAAATTCTAAAAAATTACAAGTAATCCCTTACCTTCTTAAAATCCCATAAACCAATTGAAAAGTTAATCATCATCCCTACATAAAATTATCATCTGATCTGATTGTTCTCTCTATCTTTTGTTTTAGATCAATTCATATCAATCTGGATGTAAAAGTATATGCTTAGTGCACCACATTTCCCTTATTTTCTCGTCAATATTTAGTTTTCTTTGGGTCTAAACCGAAATTACCCTTTGGAACGTTCGATAGGTGGACGTTGAGTTGAATAAATTAACAGTGATTTCCTACTTCACCACAATCTTTTGCGTTCGATTCAAGTGATCTATTAAAGGCGACTAAGGATATACTACGAGTCAATCCAATCTGATCTCAATCCTTTGAGGATAGATCTAATTTTAATCCTTGCTTTCATTATTTCATGATTTTAAAATTTACTGTGTAACCCTAACTCCACAACCAATCAGATCGTTGTTAGTTGTATTTGGTTCTTTAAAATTCTGGTTCTTTTCTGAATTGCCAAATTGACAAGCGGAATTTAACAGTAATAATTTCCATCAGATATTTAAATTATGACAACTTGATATGAGTCCTCCTTTAAATTACAGGCTAAGTGTATATAACTAAATTAGGACGTAGTGATTGGAATAGAAGACATGCCGTGCATATTTGTTGGAAATTTTAGTTAAAATCTGTTACGCTTAAGTATTGATGAAGATCATCAAAAACATATTTAACATATCTTGCTACATCAAATATTGATTCACATTGTCTACACTTGTGTAAAGTAGACATTTCTATACAATAATATATTGGATATGTTTAAATTATGTAATTTTGATAATTATGTATTTATTTAACAAGATTTTGCAATATAAGAGTGAATAAGTTTTATTTAGATAAATGTTTATTGTGGAATGGATAAGTTTAAATTGTGTAATTTTGATAATTATGTATTTATCTAACAAGATTTTGCAATATAAGAGTGAATAAGTTTTATAGATAAATGTTTATTGTGGAATGAATAGTTTCAGTTTTTCTATTTTGGATATGTTATCATATTGTGTGAATCAAAGAAAAAGGATTAATGATATTGGATGTTATCTTTTAGTTGGGAAAATTAGAAATTCATAATTGTAATTATACAGTTTGAATTGTGTGAGATAAATATCATTGTACATTTAAAAAAAAAATTGTAATCTGCTCTTCATAAAATATACTTATTATTACTATTGTATAATTTATGAATACTACATGTTATATTAATTGAGTGGGTATGTTATTATAGAAATTATCATTAATTGTAAAATATACTTATTATTACTATTGTATAATTTATGAATACTACATGTTATATTAATTGAGTGGGTATGTTATTATAGAAATTATCATTAATTGATATTGGTATTGATACTTTTATTGAAAATAATTATTAATGGTAATTTGGGTAAGTTATGCATGAGAATAATATTTGATGCTATTATAGTAAATAGTAACATATCTACATGAGAAGTGGATAGTGAATTCAGATAAGAATCATAAAAATCATCATTCAAAAATCGTATTTTTTTAACTGTATTTAACCAAAGAATGTTTTTCTGGTTGTCATTGATGTTATGAGGTTCACCTATAACTTTTTTGATGAGGTTTACCCATAATTCTATATGAATATAATCACTTCTCTACAGGTTTATTAAAGAAACGTAATGCTAATGGACGTCTGGCCACTCACCACTATATCTTTTTCACACTCCCTATAGTAAAAATAGTCGAGCCTATAAACCCTAACCCTAGATACAATATATAACATTAAGCACATAATCTAGGACTCAAATCTGGATGAACATAATTGATGCAAAAGGTCCTCAAGCAGACTTCCATACATAGTTGGTGTAAGCAAGTGTAGTGGGCATTAATATTACTAGTTTTTTTTACTAGCTTATATTTAAAGAGAGCATTAATCACATAAACTAGGACTCAAATTTAGATGAATAGAATTGATGCAAAAGGTCATGAAGGAGACTTCCATAATCCGTGGCGGTTGGTGTAAGCAGGTGAAGTAGGTATTATTATTACCCTTTTTTTTATAATTTTATATTTAAAAAGATTTCTATTTTATATTAATTCTTGGTTTCACTATAAATTTTTGCATTCTTTTTATTGTTCGAACTACACAATTAAAATTATTACTTTTTATATAATAAAAAAATCCATATATATCATGATTTTATTGGATAATAGATTTGAGGTCTTATTGCGAGCTTCGCTATTCCCAATGATTTATATGTTGGCATATCTAAAGTTTTTATCATCTACAGTGTTTTTGAATTTGTACTATTCATATTAAAATTTTTGGATATCCAAAGTTTTCAGCATGGAGACTGAGTTTTCATATTACTTTGTACTCTGAGTAAATTTTTTTAGCATATTATTATTATTATTATTATTGTTGTTGTTGGTTCTCATAGCCTTAAGTGTTTACCTAACAGGCCTCGCAACCTTAAATGTTTATTCTACAACCGTGTTACAATATAGTTTACTTCCATTTTTTGATACATGGTTGTCTGAAGTGAATTTGGGCAATGATGTTTTTAACCGACAATACTGCTTCATTGGTTGATGTTTTTTCCTTGGTTCGCTCGATGCTGGTTGCTTTTGTTTGATTCAACTTTGCAAAGTTGAGGTCCTGCAGCTGCAGTTGCACCTCTTCGCGGTTGTTCACTAGTTTGTTGTTCTTCAACTTTGCAAGTAGTTGGACCTATTCTTGCGGTTTGCATGTTTTTGAGATGCTCTTATGTCATCCTTCATTGATGGGTAATTTTTTGTGCCATAGTTTCATTGCTATTCCTTGTTTGTTGCTTGCTATTTGCAACTTGCAAGCAATAATTTTCAATACTAGGAGTCTCTGCCTCGCAACTCTGTTGCAGAACATCTTTTTGTGTGGCTACTACACCTAGAATCTTTTCCGTGTTCTTGAATGTCAATGTTCTATACACAACCCGCCTTTGTCATAGTTGTGGTGACATATAAAAAAGAAAACTTTTGAGAATTTTTTCCCAATGTTCTCTTCATATTATTTGTTCCTGGAAACCATACGTTTCATTCATTTTTCTTAGTTTGTTCCCTTCCAAATGTCTTGTTCCACTTTGAATGTCGATGTTGGACAGAGAACCCAGATCTATCATAGTTACAATGAAATATAGAAAATAAATCCAGATGTTCTCCTCTTATTTTATGTTCCTGGAAATCATGTGTTTGGTGCATTTTTCCAAGTTGTTCCCTTCCAATCACATATGTCAACTTCCACTCTCTCGATATCGTGTCATAGATGTTTCCAAAATAGCAATGCAAAGGGTTTTGGAAAACGAGTTCGAAGTTTTCACAGGAGGCAAGCATCTGTCACGGTAAGATTTCTTCAACTATTGCCTTTGTCGTGTACTTTGTGTCTTGCAAAGCATATTCTACCTTTGAAAAGATTCTAGGATGCATGCCAAGAATAGCTTAAAAAATGATATACCTTGAATACTCAGTCTTTGTGCTCAACAAATTTATAGTTTTATTTATTTGCGTTGTCTCTTTTGTTTGGTTCACTGTTCATTGTATGTTTGTTTGCTTCTCATATGTTGTGGCGACTAGGGGGATTAAATTTGACAAGAAGAAGTTTGAAGGATAGCTAGCGAAATTAGTATGTGGTTCCGCACTTAATTTTCTATTTGTCTTTTTTTTTTTAATTTTCTTTTCTTTTCTCTATTTGCATATAAACTGAATATAGGTATGAAAGATCTTGAAAATCACAGTTTAAGAGATGAAACAAGTAATAGATGTTGAGTCCTATGAAATAGATATAGACTCCATTGTCCATGACAACATTGACCATGTATTGCATACCAATGGGATTTTTAGATTGGATGCATTCTCATATATTGTAGGGGATTGCCTTTTCGATGCATTTTAGGTTCTATTGTATTTTCGTTATTCCCCGACCAACATGTGCAATGGATTGATAGATTATTTCTTAGACTGTTTAAAAAATGGCGATGCTAATTCATTGAAGTCGTACGAATATGAATTGGCATCTGACTTTCTTTGGAATTTGCATGGAATACATGATGTCACTACATATTTTTCAAAGATGTGGTTCTCTGCATCTTCAATTCTTCCTACACATGAGAGTGGACTTTGGGGAGATACATTTTGTATATGTTGGTTGTCTAAGTGGATCAATATATCAATTGGAATGTGGTCATTGACAATAAAAACAAGATATCTACTCTACAACAGAATTGCATCCAGTGATCCATATTGCATCTTGTTCCATGATGCCATGAACCACTACTATATAGAAAATTATCCATATGGAAACTTGGTGGATGCCATATTACCTTAAATCACAATGGAAATGGATTATGCATCGTGTGAAGTGCCATAGATTGCAGATAACAACAACTGTTGCATCTAGTTGTGGATATAGTCTCTTCAATGCAATTTTCTATTTGGTAGAAACAGAGTTCGATGTGAAGTCACGGTGTATTTACACCATACAATCCTTTTGAAATTCACTTATAGGTGGCATCCAACAGGATTTTAATTGTTTTCATCAACACATTTTTCCATACCTCCTAGAAAATATGCCAACAATTGGAAGTTGGCAAGAATACCTTGTAAACATGGCACTTCCATATAAAAATGGAAATGTAGAGGGTGGAATATTTTGTTTGCAATGGTTATCTATCATATTTAGAAAAAAATATCCAAGTCTGGTTGAACCTGCCAGATGACAGTTTCCATTCCTGGTGTATTGATTCAAACTACGATCGAACAATATACATCATCTTCTTGAAAACAGATATGCCACATATACATTATCAACCTTTGATGGGAAATACCACTGGTCCAAGGTCCACAGTCCATGCCAACCAAACCGCATCGAATGTGCATATCATAGCATGATATTTAATGAGAACGAAACCCATCCCAGTTGTGATGAGGCCATAGAGGGATTAAAAAAACAATGTAGACTAACTTATCACAACTTGAAAAAGGTCATGCATGAAACTCGTCCCAGTTGTGATCAGGCCAAAGAGGGCTTAAACAAAAAATGTAGACTAACTTATCACAACTTGAAAAAGTTCATACGTGAGAGGAAAAAATACATTGATGGTATGGGAAATACTACCGGTTTGGGATCCAATGTCAATGCCATCCAAATCACATCGAATATGCCTAAGCATCCTATGCTATTTAATCATAATGAAACTCATCCCAGTTTCCATGAGGTCATCCTGATCTTGAACAAAAAACATAGACTAAGTTATCATAACTTGAAAAGGTCATACGTGAGAGAAAAAAATGCAATAATACACTTCCTTCTAAGCAAAAAATCGCATATCACAACCTAAAAAAAATTAATCATTCACAACACAAGAGAAATAGGTACAGTCACATATCCCACAATGGTGATGACATTGTCCGAGAGGAAAAAATCACATTTCGTGGGGTAGAACCAACAACAGGAAATTCTACTAATGAAGACCAACAAACACTTTCTACGAATACATTCCTACGAAAGAAAGATGAAAGACAGACCTATGTGAAATAAATCAAATACACTCCTTCAATTGCATGTCCAATTTGCAATCAATTGAATTTCGCAAAAAACACTAAGTTTTTCATGCCTGATTTGGAAGAAGAATACATCCGCTTGACACTAAATGATAAAACATTTTCTAGCGACAAAATTTGTCTTCCATGCAAATGGTCGCTTGAAAATGGAAAACTGCCACAGTTTGCAACGCTTGACCAAATAAGATGTAATAAACCACTATTAGATGTAAGTGCGCTTACAGAGCTTGAAGAGAGACTTGTATCACTGCAAATTACATTCCCACAAATCAGACCCTGGGGCTATAAATGACCCTAAATGGTCTTAACAGGATCAATTATTAATGTGCTTATCCAACTAGATGTTGTGAAAAAATCCTTTCCACAATCCATTAGCAACACAATGACAATTGTTGTGGCTCTCAAAAGACACTTGTAAGACAAGAATGCATATCAGACAAGTAAAGTGCATGTGCATGTTGTCATGAAAGAATTAAAATAATTATGTTCTAGGGCCATGTACAAAGCACATAACATTTGTATAAATGAGAACTGGAATAGTGTTCTTGGAGAAGGGGATGACAACTCTGCAAGGAGTCTCGAAACTGCTAGTGATTTTGATACAAGTGATGAATCAAAGACTTAAACACCTGCTGAGACATTGCTACATGGATTCACCGATTCACCTGATGAGATATTGTACCTCGTATATGACAAAGGTTGAAAAATCTATGACAAGTGCATTCAGAAGAATACAGAAATAATATGAAATAAGTCATATTGATTCTATACAAATGATGCACACACATGGTAATACATTACTCAATCTCCAACAAATTTCTTCTCAACAAGTAGTCCACATTAAACTTTCCCTACCCCTCAATTGTAGTTCAAGAAAATGTGTCTTCATAAACACATCTCCACTTGATCAACACACATTTGTGCTTAAACCATCGTCTTTGCTAGAACAAGATCCTGAAAATTCAGAGGACGTACTATGTCGCTCTATTATTGATTATTACATCCAACGTCCATCTCATATTAAGCATATCTACTTAGTAGAATTTGTATTGCATTACAAAAAAAATGGTGCACCCATATCAAAAAGAAAAAAAACAGTCTGTGATACGGTTTGTCAAATACAACAAACATACTGACTATGAAAACTATTGTATATAAAAACTACTGTTATATGTTATGTTTGATGAAAAAGAAAACACATTAAAACATAACTTCCCTACATGGGATGATACGTATGTTGCCTCTGAGACTATAGTGAAAACCAATGAATCTAGATTTACTTACAATGTTTATCCAACATGTGGTGACCTATAAAGTGTAGATAATGAATTATAAATCCCTGATAATCTTGATGAGACATTCATAAACCAAAAAAAACCGAGAACTCCTTGTGAGTCATGTGACTTGCAAGCATATTTGCCTCATCCTCGAGCACGCAACATTGAAAAACGTATCAGTCTTGGTTTTCAGGTCACAAAACATCCTTTCCTTGTTGAAAATAATGAATACCACATAATCAGACCTCTGTTGAATCGAGAACAAGAAAAAATTCTAAAGGACATTGCACTTAAAAAACGCTTGAGCATGCACACTCATCTGCACTTGTTCCTTATAGGTGGAGCAAGAACATGCAAGACATTCACAATAAAAGCACTATTCAAAATGCTTATACGAATTTATGATTCAAACAGTTCCTCTCATCCTATGAAACCAAAGGGCTTAATAGTTGCATACACAGAAAAAACTGCACATAATGCAGGTGGAACAACAGTCCACTCTACATTTTTTATGCCTTTCAACAAGTCATAGTTTCTTCCACTCAACAAGGAAATGTTAGATACCTTTTCTAAGATTTATGATGAACTACAACTTGTCTTGAGGCATCTTTGATTGAAAGTTGCTTCTTGTATTCCATTGAAAAATGGCTAAGAAAGATAAAACATGTGCACACAAAATACTTTGGAAACATTGACATGATATTCTATGGGGATCTTTACCAGGCACAACCCATCTAATATTCTTTGATATTTGAACAACCTACGGTCAACATGAAAACAATGATGCATGACTTCTAGAAAGACAATATTAAATGCTTTTAATTGCATACTACAATGCTTAGATAGATGAAACATTTATTGCAATTTTGAATAGAATGAAGACAAACAACCAAACCCATGATGAATTAACATATATCAATTCGAGGTGCATGCGACCTACACCAATAGACCCAACCTTCCCTTACTTGTTCTACATAAATAGGGATGTTGCAATGCATAACAGGTTCATGTTATTGCTCATGCATGTTGATGATATCATCATCAATTCAATTGACCACGAAGAAGACAACCATGGAAATGTGCCATGACATGGAAATATGACCACTTTACCTTTGCAACTTGTCCTGAAAGTAGACATGTTGGTTGAAATATATTTCTGCAACTATGATTCATGGGATGGGTTGGTCAATGGTTAGATGGAATACTCAAAGACTATATCAAAATAGGAAAAATCGATGTCCTCTGGATTAAGTTCCATGAATTGCATATAGTCCATCGACAAGCAAACACGTTGGCTTATCTATATAATTCAAACACTGCAAGCAATTGGACACCTATCTTGCGAATATCAAAACCAGTATTGACATCCACAAAGATAGGTTGACTGAATATTCGAAAACAGATTCCAATTAAACTTGCATGTGCACGTACAGTCCACAGATAGCAAGGACTCACACTTGATAGTGTTTCATTTGAGCCTACTAGAACTCGAATGCACAGACTTGTATACACAACATTGTCCCTTGTCAAAAGTATAGAGTCCGTGTATTTACTAAGTCCTCTTACAAAATATAACTTCAAATTCAAACACAAAGTTGATATTGAGATGCAACGCCTCAGGAATACCACAAAGTGGCATCTGCAGTATGATTACCAATCGATACAAACAAAATCATATGTATCAATTCTCTCACTTAACACACACAACTTACATGCACTTATGGATGATAAACTCAATGACTATGACACAATGCAATCCAATATTTTGTGCTTACAAGAAACATACATGGCATTATGCATGCAAAACAAACAATTTCCAAATCATAATTGCATATCGAGTTACATTACACATGGCGTGATGATATTGGTGAAAAAACATGTAACAATTTTGGAGCATATACATTTCGAGGAAAACAATGTTGAGATGGTGCTTGCAAAAGTATTTTTCAATGGATCAAAAATTGCAATATTGAATCTCTATGCTTCTCCCCATGCAACATTCTCTAACATACTAAATTTTCTTTCCAATGAATTGGAACATTTTCATCTGAACCAAACCATTTGCATTATAGGAAAATTCAATATTGACATGCTACAAAATAATGCCAGAACAAAAGAATTGGAAAACTACATGTGCAAATATAGTTTCTGCTTTCTTTTGAACAACAAAAGGCATGTGCAAAACACACTTATTGACCATGTATGGTCGAATGTGCCCATTCCTCAGTACAACGTCTTTATCTTAGACACATACTAGTATGATCACAATACAACTGGTATTACACTTGAATTATGAGAGATACATCAAACATATTGCAAAATCATATTTCTATGTTTCAAAGCATATATGTTTAGCTTGTTGCAGAAAACCAAGTTATCCAACTTCTTTGTTTTGCCTGGTTTGTACACATACTGGTCTAATCACTATAAAATGTAAAGATACATGTGCAAATACAGTTTCCTCTTTCTTTTGAACAACAAAAGGCATGTACAAACCACACTTATTGACCATGTATGGTCGAATGTGCCCATTTCTCACTACAACGTCTTTATCTTAGACACATACTGGTATGATCACGGTACAATTGGTATTGCACTTGAATTATGAGAGATACATCAAACATATTGAAAAAACATATTTCTATGTTTCAAAGAATATATGTTTATCTTGTTGCAAAAAACCAAGTTATCCAACTTATTAGTTTTTCCTGGTTTGTACACATACTGGTGTGATCACGATGCAATTTGTATTGCACTTGAATTATGAAATATACATCAAACATATTGCAAAATCATATTTCTATGTTTAAAATCATATATGTCTATCTTGTTGCAGAAAACCACGCTATCCAACTACTTAGTTTTCCCTGCTTTGTTATTGATTTGGGCCACACACGTTTTTTACACAAATTTTTATATATACACAAACATGGATGAAAAAAATAAACAAAAAACAAAAAGGACACATTCTTCTAACACTATATGTTACTCTATTCCTTTTATTCTATTTTATTTACTCTATTTACATATTCCTCACTTTTTTCTTTACATGTCAACTTATGTTCATGTCCATTTTGTTTTATGTTTTTTTTTTATAGAAACAAACTGGAAAACTAGACAAAGAAAATAACTCTTAACCAGAAGTTTAGAAGAATCCATGCAAAGGTGCATATTTCTACCCGTGTTTCATATCCAATTGTTTTTCATTTACTCTGTCTATATTTGTTACACTAATTTGTAGCTCTGTTATTGTTTTCCTTGGATACTCCATATCTTCCTATATATTAACTTGTCTTTATGTCAATTCTATTTTATGTGTTGTTGTATTCAAATAAATAAATTTGTACTCCATCTTTTTCCATGTGTTCCTACATAGCAACATTCTTTGATGTCCATTGTATTATCTGTATTGCTACATTGAAACAAGAACATAGTAATTGGGCACAAGGATGGGGTACAATGTGCCACAACAAATACAGTGCATATGCCTGAGACTAAGAGGTATGGTAACAAAAAAACTTTGATCTACATACGTTGTCCAATTTTTCCAGCTATATGTTTTTCCCATGGTTGATGTGTTTCTATCACTTGATAATTATCACACTAAGTGTTGATCTATGAGACAGATCTGTGAGCCATAGAATTCTTTTCTTCCTATCTTTTTCCTCTTCTATAATTATCCGTTCTCCCTTTTATTCTTCCCCTCTATTATCAGTTTCTAGTTCTATAATTAGTCCCATGTCCATGATCGTGGGTTCCCGGGGTGGCAGAGTGACAATTTCCATGTCCATCTACATCTTTACATCACAACTCCAACCGATCACCGTTTGTTTTCATACTTGAAATTTTTTATGGCCGCAGGTTCGTGCGTAAGTTCCATCAAACTCTCATGCCCCATGTTCACGGTATATGTCTTGCACCCGAAACTTCAGTTATCTACAATTTAACCCTTGAATCAAACCCCTAGGCCTCACTCTACCTACAATCAGTCCATCTAAATGCTTGCATATAAATGTGCCAAGTCATATATTTTGTATATTGCTTGTTGAGATATATATAAACATCTCTTATATCCTGAACCAGGGTCTATTGAGCTTCATCTATATTCCATGGTTGAAAACATTTTTCTCATAGTTGATGTGTTTCTATAGCTTGATAATTATAAGAATAAGTGTTCTTGTGTCATGAATACAATACTTTTCTCCCTTTATTTTCCCTATTCTATCCTTACCCATTCTTCCCTTTTCTTATTTCCCTATATTATCTATTTTTGGTTCTATGCTTAGTCACATATTTATGCTCACGGGTTCTCGGGGTGGCGAAAAGAGAAATTATGCATTCATCTATATCTCCACATCACGCATCTGACTGACTGCAGTACATTTCCATAATTACCCAATTTTATGGAAGTGGGTTCCCCCAAAGCCATTATCAAATCCCCATGCCTCGTGTTCATATATACATCTTTCACACAAAACTCTGGTTATCTACAATTCGACCTCGAGCTCCTCGAATCTGACTGGCTCACCTTTCCATGCTTAAGATCAAGTGTTGTTTTGTGACACATAAAGTTCTTTACTCTCTTTTTTTTCTATTCTATACTTGTCACTTTTTCCCTTTTCTTCTTCCCCTCTATTATGAGTTTCTGCTTCTATACATAGTCGCATGTCTATGCCCGCGGGTTCTCGGGGTTGCAGACTCAAAAATTCAATATCCATCTATATCTCCACATCACGAGTCTGAACAATCGTTGTTCGTTTCCATACTTAGCCATTTTTATGCCCATCGGTTCCCACCTAGGCCCTATGGAAATCCCATGCCCCAAACTCTCATTCCCCTTAGTCGATGTATTCATATCACTTCACAATTATCAGACAGTGTTCATCTATCGAGCATAAAGTTCCCAGCTCCCTTTCTTTTTCCTCTTCTATACTTAGTCACATTTTTATGATAGCGGGTTCCCAAGTGGCGGACTCACAAATTCTATATCTTGACATCACGAGTCCGATCGACCACTTTCATTTCCTTACTTAGCCAATTTTATGGTTGTGGGTTCTCGGGTAGGCATTATTAAACTCTCTTGCCCCGTGTTCGGAGTATACATACTTCATCAAAAACTTGGGTGATCTACAATTCGACCACAGAATCCCACGTTCAAAAATGTACCAAATCATTTTTCACTCCCCTCCATCCCCGCCACCTTCGCCCCTTCCCAATGCACATTAAATATGATTTTACTAGTGACATTTCATGATAGATGTTCGAAAGGATTGGCATTAATACAAAGAAAGCTCGAGGGCATCTCCCATTAAAAGGAATTAATGGGAGAATATTATGGAATATGATTAATTTATTATTTTAGTTTTTCTAAGGCATCATCATAGCAAGAATGCAATATCAGCTCAGAAAAATGGTTATTTACCTCAACTTTTTAAAATAATTTTACCCCGCCTTTCGATACTTAGTGGATTGTTCAGCTTCTATTCTTATAGATTTGTGGGTTGGCGGTCTTCTAGGTACACAAAAGTTCCGAAGCAGTTTTCATTGTCTTCCATCCTCACCAACTTTGTGTGCTTCCCAATGCACATTAATTATGCCTTTATTAGTCACAAATCACTAGAAACATCGAAAATATTGGCATTAAAAGGAGGAAAGCTCGAGGAAATATCCCATTAAAACACATTGAACCAATATTTACCAGAGATTATATTATGATGTTGCATCATCTATTTTAAATACTATTAGGAGAAAATAAATGTTCTCATGAACTTATGGCTATAGCTCAACAACATTTATGTGGAGATACCCTGAATATTTTCGGGTGTGAGGACTAGAGTTTTCAGTGCTCCATATATTATGACTACTACTCATCCCCTTCTACCCAAAAGAAAGTTATCTTGACATATGGAATCATAGCAGAAGCTTTTGTCCCCGATTTCTTTTACTTTAAGGAGTTTGTCACGTGCTGCGTTGATAACTATATCCTGAACCAACAGATTATCCATATGGGAAACCATTCCCAAGTTTCCCTATCCCATCAAGTATTTCGAAATATGTTAACACTTCTCGACCCAATGACTACTTTCAAGGGTGAGAATTGCATACAGTTCTTAAAGAAGCATGGTAATGAATTGGACCTCTTGCCTAAGTTCTTATAGAACCCAATAGGCGCTCCTTGAGACATAACCATAATACAGGTTAGTGAATTAAAAAATCTTTTTTCGGAAAATTGAATGGATTTTCACAATGATAACGAGACATGAAAGTAAAACCAACATCTCTCAGATGATTCTATATATTTTAGATTTTACATTCAAGGAGGAAGCCATCTTCCACTGTCGCAAGTTGATTTCCATTGAAATCTTTTCCCAGTTATTGCAATACAAAAGGTAGAATAAATTCTTGCCATAAACAACCTTGCGGATCCACTAACTAATTCCCAAATAAAATAATAATACCCTTACCCTATGGTCAATGTATATAAACATAACCTCATATTATAATTAACATCATAATAAAAATAACAAGGTAAACACATGGTTAAAAACTGTCAATGTATAAAATGACCACATTATAACGCTCACAATTAAGGTATCCCATTTAAAAGACAATATATAAAACAACGATATATATATTTTTCCATGACAAATTTAAAAAGGCCAACTCATTGTCAATATATACCATTTACCAACGTATTCATATATAACCTCCTATTAAAAATAGCCAGATGCCATCGTAATTAAATTAGTCAATATGTAAACACAACAATGTCTAAATGTACCATGTTAACAATAGGGACAATGTATAATTATAACAACTTAAAATTACCATGTTTAAAAATTAACTTCATTTTAAACTACGATAATTAAAAACCTCAACTCTACACAAAGTAGCAGTATTGGACTTACCCATTGAAACCAAATAACGGTTAGTCAATGCTTACGCCTTCCAAATTTGCCTTGCGCTTGCAGCAGCCTTACCCCAAAACAGTGATTAATGCTCTATGAGTTATTATCTACCCTAGGGGACAGCGACTGAACCAGTCTGCCAGGTCAGGTAATAATTCGGCAGCTGGCAACAATAACTACCAGCGCGTGGTCAGGTCAGAAACACGGATACCCTAGAGCGCATGCACAGAGAAATCGCAGTTCAGGCAGCTGTAATGAGGAAGATTAATCGAAATTAAGACAGGCTGCGTGCTGTCAACAACACACCCATCAGCGACCTCATGAACAGAGCATTCAGGCAGCGTAAATTGGCATTCTAAGACAGAACATGAGCTCCCTAAACAGGTAGTTTTTCACAGGCCTGTGAGCGGGTACAAGCATTCACCACGGATCCCTGTCGACGGCAACTGAACGATTGCTAGGTAAAAATTTTATAACCTTTGGATATATGAGAGGATCCCATCGTGGAAAAAGAGGTAAAAATGGAGACGATTAGGAATCATACTCAACTTGGCTTGAAAAAGACGTTTAACTCGACCAGCCCGGATACCCAAATTAAACTATATATGCTAGGTAATTTTTTTTTGTAACCTTTGAAAATTTGAGAGAGTCTTTATCGTGGAAACAACGGGATAAAGGGTTACGTATATATATATGAGGAAATTCAGCTATATGAATGTATGCGCAGATTGAACCCTTCAAAGTGAGCCTCCTATGCGGATCTTGACCGATCCCACCAACCTATGGTGTGTGTTATCAAAAATACAGTAATACATAAATGGAGAAAACCACAACATCAATAACTACGACCCACATTAAAATACAGTGACGGTTGAAGGCAGCAGTTATCAGGCAAGTTCGTCGATCCAAGGACTGAAATAAATGGGCGAGAAATACGATGTAGATGCAATGAATTAAGGCAGCGGTGGTTAACTTTGGCAGTAACAAGGGAGATGCGCAGGGGTACGCTATATAAAGGAGGTAATGGAGAGGGCGAAGGTGTCAGGCTAAATCAGCTACGCAGGTCCTAAATACCCTAGATACCCAATCAACTTACTTTACACGAACCCATTACCAGAAATTTTATATTGCGCAATACCCATAACCTAAAGGTGTGCAGGATAAGAGTTATCATGTGGATAGTCAAGTGAATCCGTTTATTGTTCAAATACAAACCAGACAATAAAACCTGAACATTATACTACACCACACTAATTACCTAAAGGTGCGCATGGTAAGAGATAGCAGGTAAACAGTAAAAAGTAAGATCCGTTTATGCTCAAGAATCAAATACTATTAAAACATTTCCACGAGTTTATAGAAGGCTGCGACCAGTGTGAAGAAATAAGAGTGCTAAAAATTACATTTAACTCATCAAAAATAGTAATATCAACGCACAGTCTCAATATTGGAGCCTACACACCGTGTGCAACAATTACAACATAATGCGAGGTGTTTGTAATAGCAAAACGCAGGGAGGATCCTAAGACCACCAAATAAAGCCACACACTCTGGCTAAGCTAAGGAAGCTGGGTAAAATCAAAGAACAAATGCTTCATAAAAAATTACCCTCCAAAGAAATGCCCAATACAATTGCTAACATAGGTCCATTCAGTACTGGGTTAAAGTTCAGAACCATTTTACGAAGGAGGGGCAAGGGATGAAACGACCACAACAGGTTCGCCATATCCCCCCCACAGGAACAATAAAATTTTTTATAAAGGAAAAACAGTGGTAACTACTTTATTTACAAGGTGGGTAGCAGCCGTAAAAGGTTCATAGTCACTCCAATAACTACTAAGCTACAATTCATACACAAGATTCACTCCATAACCACTGGAACTACAAATTGCACAAAAGCCATTCCACTACAGTTTAAAAATACACGCAGCCAGATAGAAACGCCCAGAGATTTACATACATGTGTCCTTAACGCTTGCAGCAAATGATTCTTGTGCTCCTGCCACTCCTCCTCCTGCTTGCCGACTGCAAAGAACCCACCGGTACCTCCCAGCCAAATTCTAGGGGTACTCTTATTCCCCCTCAGCCCCCCGAGCCGCAAAGTGGCCACACACAACCAGAGAGTAACTCGCTTCTCAGCTCGCCTCCAAGGCTGAGCTACCACTCAAGTCTGCTGAGAATCCCCAACTCCTACAAGAAATCGGTCCAGTCTCTAGTCTGGCAGCATAACCATACCAATAGCTGGAAAAAAAGGTCCCCATCTTTTCCCCTCTCCCTTCTTTTATCCAGTCCCTAAACCCTAATTCCCCTTTCTCTTAGGTTTTCCCCCCTTTTCCCTTTTGATTTTCTTATTTTTCTTTTAAACTTATTTAGTTTATATTATTTTATTTTATTTTTCTTTTCAAAAACCCAAAGAGTATGTGCGCTCATTATTAATTTCCTTTTATTTTCACAAGCTTAACTTTATTTGTTTACAATTTGTTTATAATATAACTATACATGTATATATCTTTATTTTTCTATTTTATAAGCATGCATTCATCATTGTAGTTTATCATTATCCATCATTTAAATTTACCATTATTATATATATATAGGATAAAGAGAGATTAGGGTGATGGCAAACATGTATAGGGGGAAAGTAAGTGTATTACATAAAACGAATAAAGAGGAATTACGGGGAGGGATGGCGATTTAGTAATGTGAATTGCACAAGTAAAAGGGAGATGGATACTGGATGATCAAGGTGATGGAGGATAGTTTAAAAGTTGACTTGGATAATGAGAGGATAATGGTCCAAGTTATATATATATATATATATATATATATATTTGAAATTCTCTTTTATTAAGGTCACAGTAAGTCCCCCCCTCCTTTTCTAGAAAGGTCTTAGGCTTAGGGCTTAGATTTTGAGCTAGGCGACGATTGGTTAGGGGAATTGATTAAGGTTTTATTTAGGTGCTGATGAATTAGGGTTACTTAGGCTGACCCCTCCTCCACAATAATGCGACATGCCCTTTAGGATGCACCACGTGCTCCAAGGGTGCCACTCGCCTTTGGAATTTCTTTTGGGCGACGTGCCCTTCAGGATGCACGATGTGCTCCAAGGGTGCCACTCGCCAACTGAGTTTCTTTTGTGCGATGTGCCCTTCAGGATGCACCATGTGCTCCAAGGGTGCCACCCGCCAACTGGACTGATTGGTAGACCTCTATAACCCCTGGAGTCAGCACTCCGCCAGGTGAACTTGTAGGAGACTAAGGGTTCTAAGGAATAAGGCCCCCGCCTTATTGCGCGCCCCTTAGAATCATCATGAGCGACTATCGCAGTCGGCCTTCACGGCATCGTGGGTCCTCTCGAACTAGGTAATCGTTAACCTACAGTTTGAGCCACGGCGGGAGTGCTAGCAAGCGGTGGCAGGGCTGTTGTCCATCCCTCTCCCTCAACCTCTCTGCAATCGTGTGTGGCCCCTTTACTCCATATGTGATTCAGGTCAACAAGCTATCGTCAGCCTGCATAACCAATAATCATGTCAGAAATGTCAACATCAAATCATCAAATAAAATGAAACATCATAATAAACATATCAACCCAAAAGCACACTCCCTGACTCAGTCCGGAGTCCAAGGAGGTTCTACCGATGCCTCTGCATCCTCAAGGTCAAAAACCCTGCACACTTAATAAAACAGAGTCAATAGCACCTGTCTACATCAAATAGTAACACATCATGTCATTTGTCAATCACATCATAATCAAATATAAAAGGTCTAACATCAAAAAGGGTCCAGATCACTTGCGAGCAAGTGTCCTCAAATAATAAGTGTTCTCAGTGCACCAGAGCGGGATGTTACATATACCCCCTCTTGGTCTAAACTTCATCCAAACGTTTCTCAGTATAATGCAGAAATAAAGTACCACAGTATCATAAGTCTATCCATCAAACAAAAATGGAAACTGCTGACGCATATCATCTGCGTCCTCCCAGGTCGCTGAGTGTGGACTATAACTGTCCCACTGGACCTTGACTTGATCTACCGTTCGATGTCATAACTATCGAACGCGATGATCTAAGATGCGGACCGGCTCAGCCATGAGCGCTCCCTCGTCCGATACCTGCAAGGAACTCCGGTCAATCACATGTGTAGGATCACTAATATAATGTCTCAAAACAGATACATGAAAAACATCGTGCATATGCCTCAAAGAATCAGGTA
>JZKD02S1038963.1:370843-392807 GCA_000966675.3 Picea glauca | reverse complement strand
CTCATAGCTACGATCGACTCGGTGCGCATCGGCATAACTCTTCTGTCGATCTTGCGCTTCTTTAATCCTTTGTCTTATGGATTGCATCTGCTCTTCCATTTCTTGGATCGCTTCTAGTCCCACAAGGACCCTATCCTCAAGTCGATCCCAACTCAAGGGCATCCGACACGGTCACCCATAAAGGAACTCAAAAGGCGCCATCTTAATGGTGCTCTGGTAACTGTTGTTGTAAGCGAATTCTACTAGAGGCAAGAATTCCTCCCAACTCTTTTGTTGTTCCATCACGTACATGCGCAACATGTCTTCCAAGGTTTGGTTCGTACGTTCTGTCTGTCTGTCCGTCTCTGGGTGATATGCAATACTAAAGTTAATATGGGTTCCCAAGTCCTCTTGGAAACTCGTCCAAAATCGTCCAGTAAACACAGATCCTCGATCAGATATAATCTTTTTAGGTACGCCATGCAGCCTCACAATCTCATTGATGAAAACTCTCGCTATGTGAGGTGCCTGATACGTCATACGCACAGGAATAAAGTGAGCACTCTTTATCAGAGTGTCTACTACTACAAAAATCGAGTCGTGTCTCCTTGCCGTCAGTGGAAATCCAACAATAAAATCCATCGATATAACTTCCCATTTCGATTCTGGGATGGCATGTGGTTGAAGTAATCCTGTTGGGTGTCTATGTTCAACCTTTACTTGCTGACACTCTAGACATCTAGCCACAAAGTTAACTATGTCGGCCTTCATTCCCTTCCAGAAGAATAATGGTTTGAGGTATGCCCTCATCTTCGTAACTCCTGGGTGAGCCATGTAAACTGCTCTATGAGCCTCGCTCAGGATCAACATCCTCAACTCGTCATTTGGCAGTACGTAAATCTGACCTCTAAAACTCAATAACCCATCGTTATCCAAAGAATATCCCTCATATCGTGGTACCGTCATTGTGTTTTGTCCGATAAAATCCTTGACTTCTGTGTACCAGTCATCATCACGCTGTAAGGTGAGAATCTTCTCACGCAGATTTGTTTGAAGAGGTAACATCGAAAAGATGCGTGGCCTCCGACTCAAGGCATCCGCCACTCGGTTCATTGTTCCCTTTATGTAAGAAATCTCAAAATCGTATTCGCTAAGCAATTCCGACCAACGTCGTTGTCACGCGTTCAGGTCTCTTTGTGTAAAAATGTGTTGTAGTCCACAATGATCGGTCTTTAATTCAAATTTTCATCCAACAAGGTAGTGTCTCCAAACCTTCAAGGCATATACGATGGCTAGTAACTCCAAATTGTGCATCGTGTAGTTCTCCTCATTCCTTCTCAACTTTCTCGAAATGTAAGCAATCACTCGTCCGTCTTGCATCAATACTCCGCCTAAACCTTCCTTGGATGCGTCAGTGCATACCAAGAATTTTATGTCCATGTCAGGGACCTTTAGTATTGGCGTGGTTTACAGCAACTCCTTAAGCCTCCGAAAGGCCTCTGCGCATTTCTCTGTCCGAAAAAACTTCTTGTTTTTCTTCTGCAGTTCCGTGATCGGATTTGCTATCTTCGAAAAACCCTCAACAAACCGTCGATAGTATCCTGCTAATCCCATAAAACGACGCACTTCTGTGACATTCGTAGGTGCAGGCCATTCCATAATAGCCTCAACCTTGGCTGGATCCACGGAGATACCCTTGCCGGAGATGAAATTCCCTAAGTAGTGAATTCTTGATTGGTAAAAAGAGCATTTGGACAACTTCCCATACAATTTGTGTTCTCGTAAACATTGTAGTACCAAACTCAAGTGCTCGTCATGCTCCTATGTCATCCAAGAGTAGATCAAAATATCATCAATGAATGCTTGGACGAACTTGTCCAAGTACTTGCGGAACACACCATTCATCAAACTCATGAATACCCCTGGGGCGTTTGTCGGTCCAAAAGGCAAAACCGTAAACTCGTAATGTCCAAATCTCATCTTAAAGGCGGTCTTAGGGATGTCATCCTCCTTGATCCGTAACTGGTGATATCTGGATCATAAGTCGATCTTGGAGAACACCGCCACACCCTTCATTTGATCGAATAGATCGTCGATTCTTACTAAGGGATATTGATTCTTGATCGTAGCCTTGTTCAGTTTACGGTAGTCAATGTAAAGCCTCCATGATCCATCCTTCTTTCGTATGAAAATAACTAGTGCACTCCACGACGACACACTAGGACGTATCAGTCCCAGGTCCAACAACTCCTTCAGTTGCATTTTCAGCTCTTGCATCTCCGGGGTCGACATCCGATAAGGCGTTCTTGCTATCGGTTCGGTTTCCGGTTTCAGGTCTATGGTAAACTCTAGTTCCCTCTCCGACAGCATCCCAGGCAACTCCTCTGGAAATACGTCTACAAACTCCTTCACCATCGGAAGGTGTTCTAGACCATCTGCTACTCCCTTTTAATTTAGCGTGAGGATCGCATAAATTTTTCACCCCTTGCGCATACTCTTCCGTAACTGTAAGGAAGAGACGAACCGCAGGGAAACTCCCTGGTTCCATCCTACAATCACATGTCTCTGTCCTTCGTCATCAACCAAGCTCAACCATTTCATCTTACAGTTGAGAATCGCCTCATGTGTTTCCAACCAATCCATACCGATCACGACGTCATAAGATCCTAAGATCGTGATGTACAAGTTGTCTCTCATGAGAAACTCTCCTAGGTTAAGGGCACAGCCCGTAACCTTTCCTCCAACCTTTTGTTTGTCTCCCGAAGCCATCTCCACGAAGCTAAACTCATCCTGTTCGACTACCTTTACCTTAATCCTTTTTAGCACTGCACCATAAATGAAACTCTCAGTAGCTCCTGGGTCTATCAAAACACTAAGGGTCTGGTCAGCGACCATACCTGTCATCTCGAGCACAGTCGACTGGTGCTCACCCTGGCGGTTGTTCACCGCTGCATGTATCCGATGGGCCTTGCCCATATCTCCCACAGTAGCGGGTCCGGCTGATCCGGATGTCCTGGTCCTCTCCATAGGACAGTTGCGCTGGTAGTGTGGCTCCCCACACGTCCAACACCCCTTCTTCGGCCCAGTAGTCCTGGTACCCGAAGTAGAAGATGACTGCCCACCAGCCTGGAACCCTGGTCTATTCTGCTGAACAGGCCTAAACTGTTGTTGCTGCGGGCGACGCTACTGCTGGTGTTGTGGTCCTTGATAAGGTGTTCGTTGTTGAGGTGGTGGTAGTCGAGGTGTAGTAAATGTGGATTCCCTCTGGAAGCCACGATGTCCCGGTGTATGTCTCGTCGGTGTCTGATGTCACGGCGCCCCCAATGAACTCTGCCCTACGGGTCTCACTGAAGTCCGGGTCTGACCCCCCCTGATAAGCTCCTCCTCTACTATGAGGGCCTTTTGGACAATGTCATGCAAGGTTTGAGGCATCAAGATCCTAACCTTTGCACGCATACTGTCGTTAAGGCCAAACACGAACCTGTTGACTTTGAGCTTTTCTGTGTTAAGGTGCGGAGCATACCGGAGCAGCTCCATAAAACATGCCTCGTACTCGGGCACCGTATGACCTCCCTTTTGTAATGTGTTGAACTCGTTGAGCTTACACTCAATGAATTCCTCAGAAAGGTACCTCTCTCGGAACCGTTCCTCGAACCGTTCCCATGACACGTCTTCCACGGCCATGCTCAGCTGCGGCAGGAGCATCTTCCACCATAGAAGAGCGCTCCCCTTCAGTTGAAAGACCGCCACGAGGAACTTCATGTTGGAGGTATAATCACGAAGTGCGAAGCACATCACCATATTCTCCAACCATGCCTCAGCGGCTGCACCGTCCGGGGCACCCAAGAACTCGGGAAATTTTACCTTCTCGAGTTCACGGTGAATGCTGCCTGTGACGGTCAGTGCGTGCGACAGAACCTCCGGGGGTTCCGGGTCCCTGGCCTCATCTCTGTCCAAACAACTGATCAGAGCCTCGGACATGCGCTGAAAGGATCGCATCATCCCAATAACATCACCAACTTCTATATGTTCTTGTCCGAGCACCTGCTCGCCTCCCTGGGGGTTAGACCCCTCAGGCATTGATGTTGTTGGAGGCGTCTCGCCTCCTCCCCTAGCACCCCGTCGTCTGCCTCTGCGGCATCCTCTAACCATGTTTACCTACACACACATAATCAACTCAATCAGCAATAGTATATAAAAAAAAAAACCCACTCATATCAACGAAAGCCGCAGCGAACCTCAAGTCGCGGGTCGAACCGGCTCTGATACCATATGTAACAACCCTCCTGGTTACGACAACAACTCCGAAAATAGGTACAATTCTTTTTTGTGTTTGTTAAAGTGTGTGCGCGCGTGTAGAAGAACAAACCCCTCGACCCTACATCACCACTCGAACCAACAAGACGCAAGTAGGATGAACATAATCAAGACGACACGACATATCATAGTGACAACAAGAAATAAATGCCCCTGGACACAAGGCGTGCAACTAGTAGTAGTAAGCAGAAAAAGACACCAGGGGTTAGGCACAGTACTTTCACAGAATGAAGGAATCCAACAGTAGAGTCGCAGTAGTGGAACTGTGCCTTTAAGTAGCCCGAGACTACTAATACGGCTCAGAGTGTATCGCAAGAGTGGAGCTTTGTCTTTAAACAACCCGAGACTCTTGATACGGCACTGGATTCCTTCCATCGGATTTACACACAGACATAAATACTAAGCTACAAGAGGTGTCTATATCCCGCCCGACACGAACATACTACGCAACACAATACCACCAAGTACTACAAAATCAGGGACAACCATGACCTCTACGGGAGACACAAGTCAAGAGTACTCAATCGACCAACCACTATTGAGACCTGAAGACATCAATCAAGATCAATTTCTTCACTAAATAACATTAACCGACGTAAGCTTTACCCTAAAGTAAAACCCAATAATCTCAACCCCCCAATACTTAGTTATAAGTTCATTAGGCATTAGTTCCGGGACAAGCGATAAGCACAAGCGCATTGCATTTTTCTATTAATCACCATAATTGCGCAACGATATCATACCATATTGGTAAACCCTCGAACATTTACAATCTCCACATTATCTTGCCCTTCTAGCCAATTTATTACCATACTTCGGAATAACCTAACGAATATTGTATGGCAATTTAGACCTTATCCTTAACACTTTAATTAAACGATTAATAACCATGCATTTTAAACATCATCGCGAACATTCAATCAAACAAATATTAACATTTCGATTCAACCATCATCATTACTATTGCAAATTAAAACAAATAGTACTATTGCAAATATAACAAGCATTACCATTGCAAATACGCCAATGTTAATATTTCCTCTTAAAACAATATCAATATTAATATTTAACAAGCCTTATCATTTTCCTTTCAGTTTAAACAAGTAAAATCATTGCAAATTAAGCAAGTATTAATTAAAAGCAAAGAGAATAATTCCGAGGAGATTAATTGTGTGGAATTGGTGCAGAATCAATTTAAATATATCTTGCCATAAACGACCTTGCGGATCCACTAACTCGTTCCCAAATAAAATAATAATACCCTTACCCTATGGTCAGTGCATATAAACATAACCTCATATTATAATTAACATCATAATAAAAATAACGAGGTAACCACATTGTTAAAAACTGTCAATGTATAAAATGACCACATTATAACGCTCACAATTAAGCTATCCCATTTAAAAGACAATATATAAAACAAAGATATATATATTTTTCCATGACAAATTTAAAAAGGCCAACTCATTGTCAATATATACCATTTACCAACGTATTCATATATAACCTCCTATTAAAAATAGCTGGATGCCATCGTAATTAAATTAGTCAATATGTAACCACAACAATGTCTAAATGTACCATGTTAACAATAGGGACAGTGTATAATTATAACAACTTAAAATGATCATGTTTAAAAATTAACTTCATTTTAAACTACTATAATTAAAAATGTCAACTCTACACAAAGCAACAGTATTGGACTTACCCATTGAAACTAGATAATGGTTAGTCAATGCTTACGCCTTCCAAATTTGCCTTGCGCTTGTAGCAGCCTTACCCTAGAACCGTGATTAATACTTTGTGAGTTATTATCTACCCTAGAGGACAGCGACTGAACCAGTCTGCCAGGTCAGGTAATAATTCGACAGCTGGCAGCAATAACTACCAACCCGTGGTCAGGTCAGAAACACGGATACCATAGAGCGCATGCACAGAGAAATCGCAATTCAGGAAGCTGTAACGAGGAAGATTAATCGAAATTAAGACAGGTTGCGTGCTGTCAACGACACACCCATCAGCGACCTCATGAATAGAGCATTCAGGCAGCGTAAATTGGCATTCTAAGACAGACCGCGAGCTGCCTAACGAGTAGTTTTTCATAGGCCTGCGAGCGGGTACAAGCATTCACCATGGATCCCTATCGACGACAACTGAACGATTGCTAGGTAAAATTTTTATAACCTTTGGATATATGAGAGGATCCCATCATGGAAAAAGAGGTAAAAAGGGAGACGGTTAGGAATCATACTCAGCTTGGCTCGAAAAAGACGTCTAACTCAGCCAGCCCGGATACCCAAATTAAACTATATATGCTAGGTAAAAAAAAATTGTAACCTTTGAAAATTTGAGAGAGTCTTTATCGTGGAAACAGCGGGATAAAGGGTTACGTATATATATATGAGGAAATTTATCTATATGAATGTATGCGCAGATTAAACCCTTCAAAGTGAGCCTCCTATGTGGACCTTGACCAATCCCACCAACCTATGGTGTGTGTTATCAACAATACAGTAATACAGAAATGGAGAAAACCACAACATCGATAACTACGACCCACATTAAAATACAGTGACGGTTGAAGGCAGCAGTTATCAGGCAAGTTCGTTGATCCAGGGACTGAAATAAATGGGCGAGAACTACGATGCATATGCAATGAATTAAGGTAGCGGTGGTTAACTCTGGTAGTAACAACAGAGATGCACAGGGGTACGCTATCTAAAGGAGGTAATGGAGAGGGTGAAGGCGTCAGGCTAACTCAGCTACGCAAGTCCGAAATACCCTAGATACCCAATCAACTTACTTTACACGAACCCATTACCAGAAATTTTACATTGCTTGATACCCATAACCTAAAGGGGTGCAGGATAAGAGTTATCATGTGGATAGTCAAGTGAATCTGTTTATTGTTCAAATACAAACCAGACAATAAAACCTGAACATTATACTACACCACACTAATTACCTGAAGGTGCGCATGGTAAGAGATAGCAGGTAAATAGTAAAACGTAAGATCCGTTTATGCTCAAGAATCAAAGACTATTAAAACATTTCCACGAGTTTATAGAAGGTTGCGACCAGTGTGAAGAAATAAGAGTTCTAAAAATTACATTTAACTCATCAAAAATAGTAATATCAATGCACAGTCTCAATATTGGAGCCTACACACCGTGCGCAAAAATTACAACAGAATGCGAGGTGTTTGTAACAGCAAAACGCAAGGAGGATCCTAAGACCACCAAATAAAGCCACACGCTCTGGCTGAGCTAAGGAAGCTGGGTAAAAACAAAGAACAAACGCTTCATAAAAAATTACCCCCCAAAGAAATGCCCAATACAATTCCTAACACAGGTCCATTCAGTACTGGGTTAAAGTTCAAAACTATTTTACGAAGGAGAGGCAAGGGATGAAACGGCCACAACAGGTTCGCCATATCCCCCCCACAGGAACAATACAAAATTTTATAAAGGAAAAAAAGTGGTAACTACTTTATTTACAAGGTGGGTAGAAGCCGTAAAAGGTTCATAGTCACTCCAATAACTATTAAGCTACAGTCCATACACAAGATTCACTCCATAACCACTGGAACTAAAAATTGCACAAAATCCATTCCACTACACTTTAAAAATACACGCAGCCAGGTAGAAACGCCCAGAGATTTACATACCTGTGTCCTTAACGCTTGCAACAAATGATTCTTGTGCTCCTGTCGCTCCTGCTCCTGCTTGCCGACCGCAAAGAACCCACCGGTACCTCCCAGCCAAACCCTAGGGGTACTCTTCTTCCCCCTTAGCCCCCCAAGCCGCAAAGGGGCCACACACAATCAGAGAGTAACTAGCTTCTTAGCTCGCCTCCAAGGCTGAGCTACCACTCAAGTCTGTTGAGAATCCCCAACTCCTACAAGAAATTAGTCCAGTCTCTAGTCTGGCAGCATAACCATACCAATAGCTGAAAAAAAAGGTCCCCATCTTTTCCCCTCTCCCTTCTTTTATCCAATCCCTAAACCCTAATTCCCCTTTCACTTAGGTTTTCCCCCCTTTTCCCTTTTGATTTTCTTATTTTTCTTTTTAACTTATTTAGTTTATATTATTTTATTTTATTTTTCTTTTCAAAAACCCGAAGAGTATGTGCGCTCATTATTAATTTCCTTTTATTTTCACAAGCTTAACTTTATTTGCTTACAATTTGTTTATAATATAACTATACATGTATATATCTTTATTTTTCTATTTTATAAGCATGCATTCATCATTGTAGTTTATCATTATCCATCATTTAAATTTACCATTATTATATATATATATAGAGAGAGAGAGAGAGAGAGATATAGATAAAGGATAAAGAGAGATTAGGGTGATGGAAAACATGTATAGGGGAAAAGTAAGTGTATTACATAAAATGAATAAAGCGGAATTACGGGGAGGGATGGCGATTTAGTAATGTGAACTGCACAAGTAAAAGGGAGATGGATACTGGAAGATCAAGGTGATGGAGGATAGTTTAAAAGTCGACCTGGATAATGAGAGGATAATGGTTCGAGTTATATATATATATATTTTTTTTTTTTTTGAAATTCTCTTTTATTAAGGTCACACTAAATCCCCCCCTCCTTTTCTAGAAAGGTCTTAGGCTTAGGGATTAGATTCTGAGTTAGGCGACGATTGGTTAGGGGAATTGCTTACGGTTTTATTTAGGTGCTGATGACTTAGGGTTACTTAGGCTGACCCCTCCTCCACAATAATGCGACGTGCCCTTCAGGATACACCACATGCTCCAAGGGTGCCACTCACCTTTGGAACTTCTTTTGGGCGACGTGCCCTTCAGGACGCACCATGTGCTCCAAGGGTGCCACTCGCCAACTGAGTTTATTTTGTGCGACGTGCCTTTCAGGATGTACCACGTGCTCCAAGGGTGCCACTCGCCAACTGGACTGATTGGTAGACCTCTATAACCCCTGGAGTCAGCACTTCGCCAGGTGAACTTGTAGGAGACTAAGGGTTCTAAGGAATAAGGCCCCTGCCTTATTGCGCGCCCCTTAGAATCATCGTGAGCGACTGTCGTAGTTGGCCCTCATGGCATCGTGGGTCCTCTTGAACTAGGTAATCGCTAACCTACAGTTTGAGCCACGACGGGAGTGCTAGCAGGAGGTGGCAGGGCTGTTGTCCACCCCTCTCCCTCAAACTCTCTGCAATCGTGTGTGGCCCCTTTACTCCATATGTGAGTCAAGTCGACAAGCTATCGTCAGCCTGCATCACTAATAATCATGTCAAAAATGTCAACATCAAATCATCAAATCAAATCAAACATCATAATAAACATATCAACCCAAAAGCACACTCCCTGACTCAGTCTAGAGTCCAAGGAGGTTCTACCGATGCCTCTGCACCCTCAAGTTCAAAAACCCTGCACACTCAATAAAACAGAGTCAATAGCACCCGTCTACATCAAATAGTAACACATCATGTCATATGTCAATCACATCATAATCAAATATAAAAGGTCTAACATCAAAAAGGGTCCATATCACTTGCGAGCAAGTGTCCTCAAATAATAAGTGTTCTCAGTGCACCAGAGCAGGATGTTACAGAACTGTGAATTTGACCCATGTCACATAACTAGTACAATGTTTTTTTTTGGAATAGAAAGGCAGCACATCTATTGGTTGCATTTTCCCATGAAAAAAGAAAAATTCAATTCATCTCTCCACCTTGGAAAGTTGGGGATTTCATGGTCACGCACCACTTCAACAGTTCTTTCATTGACACTATATTGAATGAACATGGTGCCTGTACCAATGACTCCCCCAAGCACAAAGGAAAAGGCCTAGGTGAAAAAAGTTATGAATCGTTGATCACCACACCCAAGACCACAACATCTGAGCGTAGTACTCCAATGACCTACCCAAGTAAAAAATTCATGCATAGTTCTTCGGGCATAGGAGCATATAAGAAACCTCCCATCGAAAAAATTGAAAGTTGTCACAAACTTCTCGCGATCAAAAAATGGAAAACAATAGTCCAAGAATGGGAGGTACCGAGAGGAAGTAAATTGATATCCACGATCTCTCCATCGAAGATATGGAAATAGAAATTGACATTGAAAAAGTGTTCCCTGATGACAACTAGATAGAGGGAAATTCTTGGCACAATCTTGGGATGGAAATAATTGGCATAGATACATTGGAAAAAGAAGAGTCTTTTTCATTTTAGAGCATTGTTTTTTACAGCGAATCCAAAAATTTGATTATTGAAAAGAAACAAGTAAAGAATAAGAAAGAGAAATATCGTTCATAGATCAACCTACGGAACATGCGCCCTTCTCAGATCTCTCAGATACACTGAGAAACAAGAGATTCTCTAGAAAATTCTATTAGCGGCCTTGAAACATAAAATGTCATGTTAAAGGATAAAATCAAAGAATTGGAGGCAACTCTAATGCCTCTTCCACTGTTTTCTACTCCTTTGGCAATGGTCTGGCCCACCACACCTAGGGAAAAGTTAAAAGGATCAGAAATCCTTCTCACATCATCCTGAGGCTATGTGGAAAACAATATAAATAGAAGAATGGAATTAATAATAGAGGCTTGGGAGATGTCAAAGAATATGGTCTCTTTTGGAACAAGAGCTCATGTTTTTCATGAGTATCTGTAATAATATCTCAAGAACGAGCAAGGTTTATACCTCGATGCAACTATACCATTTGGTGTTAAAGTTATTGGTATGATAGAATTCGGAAGAAGACAAGAGGATCACCCTTCTCTGGTTCGAATAGACCAGCTAAACACATGATGGAAAGAAAAGGTAAAGAACCTGAATGATATCGTTCAAGCATGTGCCCAAGACATATCTAAAAGAGACAAATTATTCAAGAAGTTAACTGAGATAGATCTAGATGCCAACACCAATAAAGTCCAGGACCCTAAATTGATATTCAACTCATTGTTTTTAACCAACCAAGCATTTGATGATCAAGTTCATATCTATAAAAAACTATCATTTGAAAATTTCTATGGCATTCTTGAATATGGTGAAGATGACGTGAAAACCTGGCTAATCAGTTATGCAATTAAAAACCAATATATTAAAGAAGCATTGCACAACATGTCTATTGATATAAGGGACCTAGAAAGTGAATTGTTCGATATAAAATTATGGCATGAAATCAATGTAGAGCCCATGAGGAGCTACATTGAATAATGGTTCAAAAAGGTTGTTGACCAGATAACGAATCAAGCTCAAAACTGAGGAAAGCCATAAAAGGAAATCAACAAGAAAATGAAAAGGCATGGGACACCATCATAGTAAGTTGATACTCATCACATTTTTTTGTCTTCATCCACTTACTCTAACAAAGTTTTAACCAAGGACTGACAATTTTTTTTTCTTCTTGCCAGGTCTTATTGTTTCCATCGTCGACTTTCTTCTTTATACAAACTTCATTCTTGTACATCTTTTCTTGGTAGTCCGCGGTAGTCCCAATCACATTCATTATGTCAAACTCATTTTTTCTTTGAAAGAATATGTAATGAACTATATATATTTTTATAAATTTGAAAAAAACTATTTTGTGGGAAGTATTCTCAATTGTATTATGTGACCCAGTTTATCTGAATGTAAATATTTGAGGTTGTTCTATGGTGATATTCAATGTTTGGTTTTGTTATTTGAAACTTGTGTTTATTCTTAAAATTAACTCATTTTCCTGTACATTTTCATGTTCTATATTGTGCATATATTACAACTTCCTATATTTCAGAATACTCTTTGATATACGAAATGAAAAGTCATATATTTTTTTCTCTATTGCTTCTAGGTTTGAGAAAAAATTGTGAGCCCAAAACACCATTCAAATTCGAACATGGTTTACATTTGGACAACAAATAATCTATTAATATACATTAATATGAATGCATTTTAAATATATATAAACAAAATCCCTTTAAACTGCTCCTGGATTGCTCACGGGTTGATCAGTCCCCGTGTTCACGCAAGGTAATATGTCAAATTCATCCAAGAATGTATCAAGAGAACAGTCATTTCAACAAGTTGCGATAAAAACTAATCTTCAATAAAGCAATTTCTCACAACCTTTTTAATAGTAAAAGCAGAATAGAAAACGAGCAAGTGGATAAAATATTGGACTAGAAAATGATGGTTTTGCAATGCAAATTTCAAATTATATGCAATAAGTATTGAAGTCCGTATGTACGTTTTCCATACTTCTCCATTTGTCTGAATCTCTTTTGTGGATCGTCGGGTTGGTCGGTTCACGAAATATCCAATTTCCATATCATTGTTTCCTATGCCCACCACCTTCGCACTTCTTTCAAGTATGAAATAACTGAAGTTTAATGCTGGAAGATCCATAAACATATAGAAAAGATATTGCCAGGAAATGGAATACCTATTACTGATTTTAATATATTATCCCTTCTTTCCCTCTTCTATACTTAACCAAATTCCCCCTTTTTTTTCCCCTTTACATTCTCTTTCTGGTTATTTAACCGTTTTTCCAAAAATGTCTACCTGTGCAAGTTGGCGGGCTCATGGTTCCTCATTTTCATTCGTTCTTTTATATCCCGTCTCCGACTGATCACTTTCCATTCCATACCTAGAAACTTTTTAGATCACAGATTTCTGGGTAGGCACGCTCTACATTGCACTTCCATTGTTATGTGACCTGCAAACCACACCGAGACTTCCGCGATATACAAATTCACTACCGGACACCCACATCATACCCTCCTCCGTGATACATAGTTTTCACTCAAAAGTCTTCTGTGATACACATATTTTAATATATTATCCCTTCCTCTCCCTCTTCTATACTTAACCCAATTCCCATTTGTTTTTCCCCTTTACTTTCTCTTTCCAGTTATTTAGTCATTTTTTCTTAAAATGTTTGCACTCGTGATTTTATACCCGAACTCTGACCAACCGCTTCCAATTCCATACCTAGAAACTTTTTAGATTGTGTATTTCCAGGCAGACACACTCTGCATTGCACTTCCATTGTTTCGTGACCTGCAAACAACATCAGAACTTCCATGATACACAAATTCACTTTTGAACTCCTACATCATACCCTCTTCAATGATACACAATTTTCACTCAAACGTTCTGAGACCTAGATTTGACCTTCAGGTCCTCATGTCTCCTGGGAAACTATTGTCACCAAATTTTCAATCTCGTTCGTCTTCTTTCCATACTTCATCGTTTCTTGGAATCTCTTTCATGCCTCCAATTCCTAGTCGTTGTTTCCTGTGCCCGTCACATTCTCATTTCTTTCCAACTATGCAATAAATGAGCTTTAATCTTAACAACTCACCATACCTCCAGGAGATATTCATAGTAACTATTCATAGACAATTTTTCTAGAAACATGTAGAGAATATCCTGCGATTTAATGGGATATCTATTACAAATATCAATATACTAGGTATAATTTGAATATTTTTTCCCTATTGCATACTCGGCCAATTTTTTCACTTGCAGGTTCCTGGATAGGCAGACTGCACTTCAAGTATTCCTTGACCTACAAACAACAACCTGGCTTCCATGACGTACAAATTCACTTCTGAATTCCCAAATAATCCCCTCTTCCTTGTTACACATTTTGCACTCAAAAGTTGTGATACATACAATTTGACCATAAGGGCCTCATGTCTCCTCAGGAACCCTTGTCACCCTATTTTGAAGATTGTTTGACCGCTTTCCACACTTCCATTTATTGGAATCTCTTTCACAAATCGTCGGGTTGGCAGGTTCAGACAATTTCCAATTCGTAGTCACTTTTTTCTGTACCCACTACCTTAATGCTTCTTTCCAAGTATATGAAACAAGTTTACAACTTCTCTAGAAACATGCAAAAAAGATCTTGCGAGGAAATGGGATATCTATTATAGATTTGAATATGTTATCCTTTCTTTTCCCTTTTCTATACTTAACCAAATTCTTGTTTCTCTTTTCCCTCATGGCTTCACATTTGCACTCGTGCATTTATATCGCGAATCTGACCAACTGCTTCCCCATTCCATACTTAGACACATTTTCAATCGTAGATTCCCAGGGAGGCGGGCTCTAGGGTGCACTTCCATTGTTATGTGACCTCCAAAGAGCACCCAGACTTCCATGATATACAAATTTACAACCAGACTATCACATCATACCCTCTGCCTCGTTACACAGTTTGTACTCAGAAGTTTTGAGAGCTACAATTTGACCATCGGGCCCTCACGTCTCCTGTTGAACAATTGTCACCCCATTTTTGAAGCTTGTCCATCTGCTTTCCACACTTTTCCATTTGTTTGAATCTATTTCATGGATCGTCAGGTTGGTGGGTTCATGAAATATTCAATTCCTAATCATTGTTTCCTATACCCGCCACCTTCGCACTTCTTTCCAACCAAGTTTGACTGACCATTTCCCTATTCCATACTTGGCCACTTTTTCATTTGTGAGTTACTGGACATGAGAAATAAATATTTCCCTTCCATTGTTCCAAAACATGCAAACAACACCCGCAATTCCGCAAATATACAAACCGGCTGTTCGACCGCCCCACCATGCCCTCTTCCCTTTTCCACATTTTGCTGTCAAAAATTCTAATACATACAATTTGAACGTCGTCTTGCACCTCTACTAACAATCCCCTTTAACCCTATTTTGAAACCCCTCCGACTACTTTTCATACTTCACCATTCATTGCTTGCACTCTACCCTTTTACGCATTTTGCAGTTAAAATTTCCGAGACATACAATTTGACCGTTGGCCCTTCACCTCTACTGAGAATCCCATGTAACCCTATTTTGAAACCTGTGCAACCGCTTTTCAGACTTGGCCATTCCTTTCTTTCACTTGTTTATAATAAAAGAGTCTTATCTATAATAAAAAATATTGTTTAATACTAAACCAAGATTTGCAGAGATCTTCCATTAATACGCATTAAACCAATATTTCCAGAAGGTTATGTTATCCTTTCCAAGTGTTAATTTAAAACACCATTTAATGTCATTCGCAGGACCTTGGGTTGTCTCGTTCACAAAATATTCAATCCCTAATTCTGAAAACAAGCCCGACCAATCATTTTCCTATTCCATACTTAGCCACTTTCCCGAAATTTCGCAAATATACAAACCGTCCGCTGAATTGCACGATCATGCCCTCTTCTATTTTACATGTTTTGCAGTCAAACATTTTGAGTCATACAATTTGAACATTGGACACTCACCTCTCGTCATTATCTCTTGTAAACCTATTTTGAATCTCATCCGACCGCTTTTCATACTCGGGTATTCCTTTCTTTCTCTTCCCCATCTCTGTCACCTTCGCACTTGTTTATAATAAAAAATGTATATATATATATATAGATAGATATATAGATATATAGATAGATAGATAGATAGATAGATAGATACGATATTGTTTCTAAATATGAAATTAGTAATCTTTAATGCTAACAACTCATCATGCAGGAATCGTATAAATTTTCATTGATGAGTGAAAGTCTTGAGAAGTTCTGCCATTAATACGCATTAAACTAAGATTTGCGGAGGGTTTTTTTATCCCTTCCGAGTGTTAATTTCAAATACCATGGAATTCCATTTGCATGTTGTCGGCTTGGAACATTGCATGTCTTCGTCATACCTGCCACCTTCGCATTTCTAAGTATGCAATAATTAAGCTTTACTTCTAACATCTCATTGTCCAACACGCATAGATATTGTCATTAATGAGCAAATAGCTCGAGGATATTTCCCATTCACACGCATTGAACCAACATTTCCTGGGGGTTATATTGATAGTTCTCATAAGCTTCTCGTGGAGAAGAAGAGAAACAAAATTGTAGGGCAGGCAGAAGAGCCCGAAATTGGAAGTGAGAACATAGAACTTGACACTTACCAGGATAGCATAATTTGCAACCTTGATCAACTAGGAGATGCGATCCAGCATAGTCTCCCAATGGACACAGTTGATACTGAATTTTTTTAAGAAAATGAATTCTTTGTATTCGAGAGCACTATTTTTTATAGAGAATATAAAAAATTAATTATTGAAAAGAGAGATGTAAAAAATAAGAAAGGAAAATATCATTCAGACGTTGACCTTGTGAAAATGTAGCCATCCAAAATATATGGACTCACAGAGAAACCAGAGATTCTCTTGATGGTTCCATGGGAGTCATTGAGGCTAAAAATGCAGGCTAAAGGACCTAATCAAGGAATTGGACGAAGCTTTGATTCCTATGACATTGCATGCCAGTCCTTTGGCAATGGCCATGCCTTCCACCCTTGCAGCCAAGTTAAAAGGATCCTCCAGCATCCTTGGATCGTGTAGAGGATATGTGGAGAATAATATCAAGAAAATAATGGAATGGATTACTGAGGCCTGGGAAACATCACAAATTATGGCTTCCCTGGGAATGAGGGAACATAACTTGCTCGAACATCTGCAGACGGATTTAAAAAATGAATAAAGATGCTATTTGGACATGGTCGTTCCTTTTTCCTTTCATGTCAACAAAATTATAGACACGACAATAAAATAATATGATCTATCCTCCAAAATCCAGATCACTCAATTAGAATCGTGTTGGAAAGAGAAGGTGAAGAACGTGTATCTCATTGTCCAATCATGTGAGAAAACCATGTCAAAGAAAGAAACATTATTCACAAAGTTGACCAAAATAGACTTAGTCGGAAGGACCAACGAGTTCCAAGACCCCAAGTTAATTGTCAACTCATTGATGTTAACCAAGCAAGCCTTCGATAAACAAGTTCATATTTTTAAGGCGTTGTCTTTAGAAAATTTTTACAACATTCTTGAATATGGTGAAGATGACGTGGCCAACTGGCTAGTTAGATATTTGGTACAGAATGAAGACATTGATCAAGATCGACATAATCTTTCTATTGATCTAAGAGAATTAGAAAAGGAACTTTTCAACATAAAAATCCAGAATGAGATCAATGTCACCCCCTTGAGAAGCTACATTGAAGTATTCGTTGAAACGGAGTTGAAGCGGGTCACCGACGAAAGCCAACATAAAAATACATAAGCAAGAAAATAGAAAAAAGGATGGTATGTACCATCGTTGTAAGTCTATAGTCATCACATCCTGCTCTGTTTATCAATCCAATTTTTCCACCTTTTCTGAATAGAAATCTCTAGCTAGAGACTGATACCTTCTAATTTCTTCTTTTCAGGTATTACACTCTATCGTCACCCACTTCTTCTTTCCACATTCCTATCTCTTGTACATATTTCACTTATGGTCCACGGGAGCCCCAATCCCAGTTTATATGAAAATTGCATTTAAATTTCCAGGAATATGTAACAAACTATTACTTTTGATATATTCCAAATAAAAATATTTTTTATCTAATTGTATATTTATGTGCTCCTAAATTTTTATCTTCAACTATGTTGAATGTCAAGACATTCTGTTTATTTGATATGGATTGTCTTTTTCTCATGCATATATTTTTATGTTGGGTCCGTCGGAGCCCCAATGCTAGTCTATATGACAAACGCATTTAAATTTCTAAGAATATGTAACACACTATTATTTTTCGATATATTCCAAATAACACTATTTTTATCTCCTTTTATATTTATATGCTCCTAAATTATTATCTTCAACTATGTTGAATGTCAAGAAATTGTGTTTATTTAATTTGCATTATCTTTTTCTCATGCATATCTTTTTTTGATGCTGTGCATATAACTTTTTTTGTCCTTGCACATATACAAACAAATCTATGGAAATTTTACGTAACTCTAACCAGTTCAAAATATACATTGAACAGATACAACAGTGAAGTGATAAAACATGCAAAGTAGGACTACTAGAAATAACAAAAATTTTGAACATAGAAAGATGGATTATATAGTTTCAAAAAATAAATGGGAGTCTAGAGGAAACATGTCATTTGTTGCATGGATACCACCTGTCTTGCATGATGCTTGTCACATCTGCACTGCAATTTCCATCCTCCCCCGACATTTTTTCGCTATCCCTCTGCATTTATTCCCAATTCAACCCGGTAGGGACTACGCTGCCATGCAACACTTGTTATTGTCATTTTTTTTACCATCTTATATTTAAAGAGACCAACAACAAAAGCGTCCCATTCATACTCCATTTCTCCACCTAAAATACTCCATTTCTCCACAACCACATTAGTAAAATATTTTCTCTATTAGATCTTATTCTCATGCTTGGCCTTCATGGCTTTTGCCTCACCCTGATACAACAAACCTTTTCAACAATTTATGGTTACTTTGAACAAATTTATATTCATTCAACATTTATTACTTATTACAGTTTAAGAATCCTTAAGAATTCTCATACTGGTTTCCTTTGAGAAATGATTCTCATATTGGCTTGCTTTGAGAAATGAGGTGAATTCTGAGAAGTAATATTTCATTTCACTTAGTATAGTTTTTGGTCAATTAATTACTCCTCTAGAACTAGTACCATTAGATTCCTCATTGTTAATCATGTATTCTAAAAGGAGTGCATTAATTGAAACATTAGATTCATCATTGTTGAATCACATTGATATGGTATTAATAATGGAAATAGGTCATTATTATGTTAATTACATTAATCATCCCTTTTAATAACTAACTACTATGTTTTGACATACAAGAAACTTAATGGTTAAAATCATAGCCTTTAACTTATTGGGAAAACTAAAAATATTCCAAACATATTAAATTATGTCTGCATAAATCACATCTATGATTAAAAACTTATTAATTCTAGTGTTTTTCAATAGATGTACTCCTATGGACATAATTACATGTTATTTAAAGGCTTATTGGCATTGACATCATGATTGGACATAATCATTAATGGTAAATTGTGAAAGTCATGCATGATATTGTAAGTATAGTATTGCATAGTTGCAATTACAACAATATTGTTAAAATAACCCGGTTTTGTGAGAAGAAACTGACAACGTATTTTATGCAATTAGATGTATCCACCGTGATATAGGTTAATATTTCTAAATAAATAAACTATTACATAGTTTTGCAACATCTTTATTGAAATAACACCTATTGTGCATAATTTGAGTACATGCCTAGCTGAACTCACCCTATGCAGAGCCTTTGAAACGAGGTAGGTTAATGTGACATGCAAACCTTAATATAGTTGAAAAATTGTTAAACATAAATCCTTATATTGAATTTAATAGATTGATAGTGATGTTGTGAAATTGCAAATGTTGTAAGTATGTGAGAACAACTTCTAATCCTAGTATCTTAAATGGTCAAAGAATATTGAATTGTAACCCATGATTACGAGTGTTACTTAAGTGTACTTGAAGACAAAGGTTAATTATTGGTTGTACTTTAAACTTTTGTTACATCGACATTATGATGTAATGGAATGTTTTTCTAAGTTGAAACTTTATTTCAAACTAGGTGTACTTAGAGAGACTCTACACCTTTCTATATATGTTTATGTAATTATATTTATTTAAAAAAAGTCTAATTTTTTTCATTGAGATAATTTTCTTTACTAAAATAGTTATTTTGTTATTAGGATGGTAGGTGAGAAGGGGCTTATGTATAACCCTTGAGGAACAATTGAAGAAACTTATTGATGGAGTTTTATTGGATATATCAAGGATTGAAGCTTGCTTAAGAAAGGAAAATACAACAATTAATTGTGTGTGGAGACTCTCAACTAATCATCAATGATTAAAGATACAAATACAATGATTAAAGATACGAATACAAAGGACACTATGATGGATTTCGTTTTATGTTGTATTCTACAAATAACCTCTATATTTTTACACCTGAGTTACTACCATGTCTTAAGAGAAAATAATGTGGAGGGGTATTGGTTGGAAAGCCAAGAAACTAAAAAACAGTGGGGACCCTAGCAATAAACAGTGAGGACATATGGGATTACATAACCTAAGTCACGGAATAACACTTGGAGGATTAAAGGGGTGTCAAATCAACATGAAAGAAATGGATATTGTAATCAATTTTGAGGGAGTGATGAGATCTCCCATGGGTTTTCATATGCATACCCTCTTCTCACACAAAATATTTGAATCATTACAAAGAGTGGCAATGATTTTGTTTGGGATTTTTATTCTAACGATGGAGAATATCTTGCAGATTATCTCTCATGATATTCTATTGAACTATTTATCATCTTAGGGGATTTTACAGGGGTCATTGTTTTGTTTTAGATGGGGATCTATTGTGACCTTATTTTGGATAGTTGTTTAGGAGTGTGGAGGCACAATTCCTAAAAATATCTTCAAAAATCAGTGTGAATTCAATGAGGATCATTTCAGTGTTATTCCTAGGAACAAGTGGATCCTTTTTTATCAGGATTTGTTGTCAGATAGGTGATAGGTTGATCTTCATCAGGATTGGAAGAGGCTCTGTATGGTTGGGGACTTGTGTTTCCCTCTACGATGTTGGCATGGGTTTTTAAGTTTAGAAATATGGAATCCTCTAAAGATAAGGAAAAAAGAAATCCCTGAGGAAGATTTCATGTTCACTTGAGTAGGTTACTATTAATCTAGAGAATGAATTACTTCGAATTAGGAGAAACCACATAGGTGAGGCTATGCTCACAATCTATTATTCAATGAAGATAGATTACATCATAACATAGGACTTCAATCTACTTAGGTGGTTACAACAAACAACATGAAAATAGGATCTACATTAAACATTAGTAGATTTTGTCTAGGTAACTATCTAGTGCTCCATTATTTCCAAGTCTCCCCGTTAATGGATAATGGATTGAATTATACACCCAAAATATCCCTAAACAACTCTAACTTAATATTTCCAACAGGCTTAGTGAAAATATCAGCAGTATTTTCCAAAGTATTACAATACATAAGAGTTATTTCATTTGACTGCAATTTTTCTCTAACAAAATGAAACTGAGCATCAACATGCTTTGTTCTTGCATGATAAACTGGATTATTCGCCAGCGTGATTGAACTTTGATTATCACATTTGATCATTGTAGGTTCCTTTTTTTCTTCTCCAACATCTTGAAAAAGTCTTCTCAACCAAACATCTTCACACGTTGTTGCACACAAGGCTTTATATTTTTCTTCAGTAGAAGACAAAGATATAGTAGGTTGTTTTTTAATGCTCCATGAAACAACCCTGGATCCAATGCCAAATGCATATCCATTGGTTTATATTCAATCATATGGATTGGCAGCCCAATCAGAATCTGAGTAGCCTGTTAACTCAACATCAAATGCATCAGTATATTTTTAATACCACAATCAAGTGTTCCTTTTAGATATCTGAGTAATGCCTTTGTTGCATTCCAATGGCTTTCTTGAGGTTTCTCCATAAACTGACTTAACAAACTCACATAATATGCAATATTAGGTCTGGTTGTTGTGAAATAATTCAAACTACCCACCATCTGTCTATACATAGTGGTATTCACTTCCTTTGAACCATCATCACAAGAAAGTTTTGTTGGATTATTGAGAGGGGGGGTGAATCATTAATAGGGTAATTATAATACATCTTCTTCAAATGTTATATCAATGTAGAATTATTATCCAATAATGATCAATAAGAAATAAACAATCACACACATACACAGTACACTAGTGTTTTACATGGAAACCCAAATCGGGAGAAAACCACA
>JZKD02S1038963.1:356969-370793 GCA_000966675.3 Picea glauca | reverse complement strand
AAAACCACAGAATGTTTTTTCTTATATGTCTTGAAGAATTACATTCATTGGAAGCACCAACTTCCTTTGTTTTCCAGATGCAATTGGAAGGAGGCTCCAACCCCCTAGTTTCTTACGCTACAACCTGAGGGAAGCTCCCACTCCTTGATTCCCTGGATCCAATGAGAAGGAGGCTACACCCCCCTATGTTCTCCAGCTACAACCACCTATCCTTGCTCTGTCCTACCACCCTGAAGTAGAGGTACAATGGTGGAACCATTTTCACACTATCACGGTGAGATATACCATTGTAGACCTATACCAATAAATCTTAAACATTTATCAACCATGCATCAACCTATACCTCAAACTGTAATCAACCTGTACCATAAAAAAGTGCATCCACCATGCACCAACCTGTACCAAACAACCTGTAATCAACCTCTACCATAAACAGGTGCATCTAGCCATGTACCAAGTATGTACCAATCATGTGTCAACTACTCATCAACTATGACTCATCAATATGTACCAAAATCATCAATTATACACCTCATGTATGTGCCAACTCATCAACTACTTGTCTTAACCATATACTCAACTTGTACCTCAACCAACATCCCTCATCAATTTCATCATCCAAATCTGATTTGTAGCTTTGTAATAGACCTGGTGTATATGATCACATTCCTGCAAACCTTCCTTAACTTTAACAACAAGAGACTAGCATTTTCATTTAACTTTTCTTTAGTCTCACATGCCTAGTTTTGGATTAGTCAACAACCCTAACTTGAAGTAATTATAACTTTGAACCTATAATGTATAAAGATCTAAAATTTATAAACAATGTTCTTTAATGTTTTTTATGCAATTCCTCTAGGTGTCACTACTTGGAACCACTCAAAAAGGGAGTATAGAAAAAATGGCATACCTTGCTGAATTTTGGCTTATTCTAGAGAGCGACCTTGTAGAGCATGCCCCACACACAACTTTAGTTGAATTGATCTAAAAATTTGGTCTCACTAAATTTGGATCTTTTATGAAGAAGTTATGACGTTTTTACCCGAAACATTTGTTTTTGACTAGTTTCAGGACTAGCCATAAACCCTATTTTCCACGGAGTGTAACTCCCAAAATACAATGACCCACAAGATGAATTTTTTACCATAGATAGGTGGGTATGTTTTCTCAATGGAATAGCAATTTAACGGTTTGAATCATTATAGAAAAAAAATTATAGCTAAAATGGTGATATGACCTGTAAATAACATACCTTACAAAGTACCATCAAAATAATTTATCCTTCCTTGCATTTCGGCCTTATTTTCTTCACCATCCCTCAGAAATTCAGCTTAGATGTCCTTGGTTACCTCAGACACCTATATATATTTAATATTCTCAAGTGTGATTAAAATGAGAGTGTCTTGCCTCTTATTTATACTCTCAAAGTAGCTTCCTTAAAAACATCTTCTAGGTCACTTGGCCCACTTTCCTTATTTTAAGGTCAACCCACTTCTAATTTCTCCATTAAATTTATTATTGAAATAATTTATTTTGTATTCACTTTGAATTGTAATACACTCATCACTTCACTTCATTATTTACTTTTTAAAATCTCTTAAACCACTTTGACTACTTTGACCTTTTGGGGTTTCTAGATGACATATGAGGGTCCTCCAACTTTGTAAGGCCATATATCTCAAACCGTGAGGAGTTATGTCACATTCCACATACAACCAGAAATGGAATGACATGTACTATCCATATAGAATAGTATTACCTTTAAATATAGAAAAAATCATATCATTATTCATCAAACAAACTTGGGTCCATTACCCAAACCTAGGTTCTCCAACTTCACATGGTCATAACTCTCTAACCGTGAGGAGTTATGTGACATTCTACATACCACCGGAAATGGAATGACAAGCACTATCCATCTAGGATAGTTTCCCTGAAAATTCACTGTCCTTCATATCATTATTCCACAATTAAGCATGGGTTCTCTTACTCCACAAAGTGTCTTCCTGTGAGGGATTTCACCAAAAGGGGACCACTTTGGAGTTCATACATATTTACTTCTTATGAACCATGACAAAACAATAATGAGTCATATTTACATCCAAAAATCTTGGTTCCATTACCATAATCTTTGTGCTACAGGGATTTCTTAAAGGGTTGACATCAATGACAACCAACCTTAATCAACAATCTCCCCCTTTGGCATTGATGGAAACACTATGATGAAATACTAAAATGATATCACTCATGCTCCCCCTGGAACCATGCCTCTGTCCTCTGCATATGATAAATCTCCCCCCCTTTGTCGTCAATGGAAAAGGTATCTTTTCATTTGGGGTTGCTCCCCCTGACTGAACTATCATCTTATGGTGCTTCTTCATGTACATCTAAGACATATAAGATAAGCATTCAAAAAGCATTCAAAAATCATTCATTTTGGAGTAGAAATAACTCCAAGTCTTTGGCAAAGATATTCAAAGGATTCCCGTGGAAGTGGTTTTGTAAAGATGTCTTCCACTTGTTCTTTTGTGCCCACATACTCAACTTTGATGTACTTTTCTGCAACCTGTTCCCGTAGAAAGTGATACTTGATTGGAATGTGCTTTGTCTTGGAGTGCATCACTCGGTTTTTTGATATACTGATGGCACTTATATTATCACAATATATTGGAATGGGCTCATCATACTCAACCTCTATATCTGTCAAAGTTTGTTTCATCCAAAGAACCCATGTACAACATGTTGTTGCTATGATATACTCTGCCTCGACTGTAGATAGAGATATTGATGATTGTTTCTTTCTTAGCTATGATACCAAACACTCACCTAAGTAGAACGTTGCTCCACTGGTGCTTCGTCGGTCATCAATACAACCTGCCCAATCTCCATCTGTGTAGGCAATAAGTGATAGATATTTTTTTTTTGGATACCATAATCCAAACTCTCATGTTCCTTTGAGATATCTTAAGATCTTCTTTACTGCTAATACATGTGATTCCTTTGGTGCTGCTTGAAATCGTGCCACCTGTCCAACTGCCTCCATTACATCTAGTCTGGATGCTTTCACATATAGTAGGTTGTCAATCATTGACCTGTATTTCTCTTGATCTGTAGACTTTGAATAATCATCTTTGGTCAACTTACAACTGGTTTGCATGGGAGTGATAACTTGTTTTCAATATTCCATTATGAACTTCTTTAGCATTTCTCTGATATACCTGGTTTAAGAAATAAAAATTCCTTGGTTTCTTTGACGTATCTGAAGTCCCAGAAAGAATGATAGTTCTCCAATTAATGACATTTCAAATTCATTCTGCATGTTTTTTGCAAATTTTTGGCTTAACCTATCATCATCACTACCAAAAATAATATCATCAACATAAAATTCAATTAATAAAATATTACCTTGACTTACCTTGATGTAGAGGTTGTTGTCTTCACTTCCTTTTATGAACCCTGCCTGCGCAGATACTTATCCAGTTTGGAGTACCATGCTCTAGGAACCTGTTTTAGACCATACAAGGACTTCTTTAATTTACACAGATAGTCTGTATTCTCTGAAAACTGAAATCCTTCTGGTTATTCAATGTAGACTTCTTCTTCAAGTTCCCCATTCAAAAAAGTTGATTTTACATCCATATGATATACTTTAACATTTTTGGAGCATGCATAAGCTAAAAGAAAATAGATTGCTTCCATTCTGGCAACTGGGAAAAATGTCTCTTCAAAGTTGATTCCTTCAATCTGTGCATATCCTTTACATACCAATCTAGCTTTGTTCCTTCTAACGTGTCCATCTTCATTCAATTTATTCTTGAAAACCCATTTTGTGTTGATCACATTCTTATTATTTGGTCTTGGAACCAATTCCCAAGTGTCATTTTTCTCTATGTGATCCAATTCTTCATCCATGGCCTTATTCCAAAATCCATCCTTGTTGGCTTCTTCAAAATAGTTTGGTTCAATTGTAGATAAGAGTGCTAGGTGTGTTTGTTTTGGTGAACGTATTTTTCTTCTAGTCTCAACTCTTGCATCTTTATTTCCAATAATCTAATCTGAAGGATGATTCTTCTGTACACGTTTGCTAGGTGTCTTTGGAGATACTTGTTGAACTTACTCTTTTGCTTCTGTCGGATTCTCTTCATCTTCATCTTCCTCTTCTACTTTTTTTTCATCTTCTTCTTCGAAAAGTTGTTCCATTGATTTGTTTTCTTCTTCCTTTGATTTTGGTTTTCCTGTTTCATCAATTGTTACATTGATGCTTTCCACAAATTTGTTTAATATTATATTGTAACACTTGTATGATTTCCTTGTACTTGAGTAACCAACAAGTATTCCTTTGTCCACACGAGAGTCAAGCTTTCCAATTTTTCCATCTTCTCTTTTGATGTAGCATTTGCTTCCAAAAAATCTGAAGTGTTTCACATTTGCTGGTCTTCCTTTCCATAGCTCGTAGGGATTTTTATCAATGTTGTTTCTAAGAATTACTCTATTTTGAATGTGAATTGTTGTATGCACTTCCTTTGTCAAAAAAATATCTGTCAACTTTGAATCCATTATCATTATTCGAGCCATTTCTTGTTCTGTCATGTTCTTTCTTTCAACAACTCCATTTTGTTAAGGTGTCCTAGCGATGGAGAATTGCCTTTTTATTCCATGATTGTTGCAGTAGTCCATAAATTCCTTTGAGGTGAATTCTCCTCCATTATCTAATCTTAAGCATTTGATTCTTGAATCCATCTCATTTTCGACCATTTCCTTGTAGATCTTGAAATTTTCAAAATATTCTGACTTGTTCTTGAGAAAGCAAACTATAGTCATTCTTGTATAATCATCAACTAATAACATAAAGTATCTCTCACCTTTTAATCATTTTGTTGTAGTTGATCCAACTAGATTAGTATGCACAATTTTCAGTGGTTTTGTTGTTGAATATTTTTTTGATTTGAATCTGATCTTTGTTTGTTTTCCTTATTGGCAATGCTTGCATAAAGTGTTGGTTGGTTTCGTGATCTAGGGAATTTATCTAACTACTTCTCTTTTGTTGACTTTGACAAGTTTATAAAAATGCATGTGACCCATTCTTCTTTGCCATACCAACTTTCATCTTTCTTTCATAGACAACACTTTTCATTTCCAATTTCGCTTAACACATATATGTTGCTTGAAGTTATTGTAACTATAATGAACAATTTCCCTAAACCTTCTTTTCTTATCTCACACTTTTGTGAATTGAAAGTAACTTTATGACCTTGGTCACACATTTGACTCACACTTAAAAGATTATTTTTCATATCTTCTACTGGTAGGACATTTTATGCCTTTTCATTCTTGTTCCCAATTCGGACTGTGCCTTTTCCAATGATTTTGGTTGAATCATCATTTCCGAAGGAGATCGATCCATCTCTTTCCTTTTGTAATGTAAGAAACTTGTCTCTATCACCTGTCATGTTTTTTGAACATCATCTATCAACATACCAACCACATTTCTTCTATTTAGCTTGTAGAGTGACTGTGCATTCTTCATTTCTATATTGATCTTGCTTTCTTATTCATGTCGTTTTCTGAGGTTCTTGTTTGTGACTCTGTTGAGGTTCTTTAGGAGGGACTGTCATTCTACAATTTTTGGCCATGTGTCCAAAATTGTTACATTTGTAACATTCCACTTCAGTGCTCAAATATTCGAACCTGTTGTAACTTCTTCTCTATGTTTCACTGGGTCTTCTTGAATAATCCCTTTGTGTATGGCTCTCAAAGTAGTTATTGTTCCTATTGTTAGCTCTGCAATTTACAACTTTATGTCCAAAATTATTACATGCATAACATAAACCAAAAAAAATAATTTGATACCTAGTAGTCGAAGATCTTCTAAAAGGAGTTACTCTTATGAATCCTTCTTATTCTTGAGGCATGTCTATTTGTTGTTGATTCTGAAATATGAATCTTCTCGGTGGAGGAGTGCCCCTGTAATCTTCCTTGTATATCTTTTTATCCCATTTGATTGTTTCTCCATAGCTTTTTGGATTTGTTTCTTACTCTATTGTTTTGGAGCTTGATCCCTTTTCTGTCTAATTGTATTCAAGTCCAGACTTGTCAAGATGAGATCTTTAACTGTTGTTAATATCATCCAGAACTTTTGAGTTATTCTGCATATTTTTCTTTTGAATATCCTTTCTTAGTGTGACAATCTCTGCTTCCAGGTTTCCAATGATCCTTTCCTTTCCTTCTAGCTATTCTTTGAGTGCTTCTTCAATTCTTTTATCTTCTTTTATTTGAACCTTCAATTTTGTAATCATTTGTTCTAGTTTTTGAGTGTTTTTTTTCTTATCTAGTTCTGCTTGTAGTTTCTTTTTTTTCTTCTTTTCTCTTCTGATAACTTCTATGGCACTCATTAATTCTTCTCGGAATTCAACTTCTACCTGTTCAATTTCTTCTTCATATGCTTCTTCATATTCTTCTTTGAAGTCTTCTTTATCAGAGTCTTCTACTGCCATGAATAGAACTCTCCCTGTTTCACTGTCACTGACTTCATCTTCATATGATGATGAGATGTCGTCTTTAGTACAAATGTTTATCCTGAAAACTTTCTTTGTAGTTCTTTTACCTTTATATGTTTGCCTTCCTTTTGAGTAACCTTCATCATTTCTCTTTTTCTTATGAGGACTTTTGTTAGCAAAATGACCAATACCATCACAATTAAAACAAATTAAAGGAAGTTTACCTCTATACCTACCGTTGGTTCCCTTGTTCAGTCTTTTAATGAAGTTGGCCACTTCATCATCATCTTATGAGACATCGTTGTTGCTACTATATTCTTCTTGTTCCTTTTTCGTTTTCTTTGATCTTTTGGATGCTATGAAGGCTTCTTCTTTTACATATGGATTTTCCTGTTCAGTTCTCATCTCATATGCTATAAAGATTCCATGCACTTCGTCCATGCTTATTGAGTTTAGATCCGATCTTTATTCTAGTGCTGATATCTTAGGGTTGAATCTCATAGGAAGAGATCTTAGTACCTTTTGAAAAATTACAGATTCTTTGATTTTTTCTCCCAATCCTATGATTGCATTGATTGTTTCATCAAATCGTAAGAAGTAATCTATGATATCTTCATCTTCCTTCATTTTCCTTCATTTTTAGTTGTTCGAACTGACCTCTGTAAGTTTGAAGCTTTGTTTCTTTGACTTTTGAATCTCCTTCATAAATATTTCAAAGCTTGTCCCAAATATCTTTAACAAATTTACAATGTGCAACTTTGGTGAATACCATATCACTGAGACCATTCAAAAGTTCATTTTTGTCTTTGGAATTATTCTCATCGAGTTTCACTGCTTTGTCATTTGTTGGTGGAACTGCTAGTGCTGTGTACCCATCTACAATTTATTTCCAAACTTGAAATCATGTGCCTATATATATGACTTCATCCTTATGCTCCAAAAAAACATACTTTTGTCCATCAAACTATGGTATTCCATTTTTATACGAGTTGGTACTCTCCATGATCTACCTTTTAGTGGTTAAATTGATTTCTGAAGGAACCTGCTCTGATACCAATTGTTGGATTACTGAGAGGGGGGGTGAATTAGTAATAGCATAATTATAATAACTTTTCTTCAAATGTTATATCAATGTAGAATTATTATCCAATAATGAGAAGTAAGAAATAAAAAATCAGACACATACACAGTACACCAGTGTTTTACATGGAAACCCAAATCGGGAGAAAACCACATAATTTTTTTTCTTATATGTCTTGAAGAATTACATTCATTGGAAGCACCAAATTCCTTTGTTTTCTAGCTGCAAATGGAAGGAGGCTCCAACCCCCTAGTTTCTCAGGCTACAACCAAAGGGAAGCTCCAACTCCCCAATTCTTTGGCTACAACTAGAAGAAGGATACAACCCACTATGTTCTCCGGCTACAACCGAAAGGTGGCTACAACCACTTGTCCTTGCCCCGTCCTACCACCCTGAAGTAGAAGTAGAATGATGGAACCATTGTCACACTATCACTATGAGATATATTGTTGTAAACCAATACCAATAAATATGAACCATGCATCAACCTGTACCACAACCTGTAACTAACCTGTACCATAAACAAGTGTATCAACCATGCACCAAACGGAACCAAACTACCTGTAATCAATCTCTACCATAAACAAGTGCATCCAACCATGTACCATGTATGTACCATTCATGTTTCAACTACTCATCAATATGTACCAACATCATCAACTATACAGCTCATGTATGTGTTAACTCATCAACTACTTGTCTCAACCATGTACTCAACATGTACCTCAACCAAAATCCCTCATCAATTTCATCATCCAAATCTGATTTGTAGCTTTGTAATAGACGTGGTGTATATGATCACATTCTTGCAAACCTTCCTTAACTTTAACAACAAGAGACAAGCATTTTCCTCAAACTTTGTTTTAGTCTCACATGCCTAGTTTTGGATTAGTCAACAACCCTAACTTGAAGTAATCATAACTTTGAACCTATAATTTATAAATCTATGAAACTGATACACAAAGTTTTGCAGTGTGTTTTATACAATTCCTCCAGGTTTCACTACTTGGAACCACTCAAAAAATGATTTATAGCAAAAATGACATACCTTGCTAAATTCTGGCTTATTCTAGAGAGTGACTTTGTAGAACGTGCCCCACATGGAATATTAGTTGCATTGATCTGAAAATTTTACACAACATACTAGAGATTGTACCCTAACCAACAGATTTTTTCTCACTTAATTTTGATATGTTATGAATAAGTTATGATGTTTGTACCCGAAACACATGTTTTTAACTAGTTTCAGGACTAGCCACAAACCTTATTTTCCATGGAGTGTATCTCCCAAAATACAATAACCCACAAGCTGATTTTTTTAACACGGATACTTGGGTATGTTTTCTTAATGGAATAGAAATTTCATGGTCTGAATCATTATAGAAAACAAGTTATAAATAAAATGGTGAGATGACCTGTAAATAACATACCTTAGAAAGAACCATCAAAAGAATTGATCCTTCCTTGCATTTCGGCCTTCTTTTCTTCACCTTCCCTCGGAAATTAGGCTTATATATCCTTTCTTACCTCAGACACCTATAGATATTCAATATTCTCAAGTGTTATTAAAATGAGAGAGCCTTTCCTCTTATTTATACTCTCCAAGTAGCTTCCTTAAAAACATCTTCTAGGTCACTTGGCCCACTTTTCTTATTTTAGGGTGAAACCACTTCTAATTTCTCCATTAAATTTATTATTGAAATAATTTAATTTGTATTCACTTTGAATTATAAGACACTTATCACTTCACTTCATTATTTACCTTTTAAAATCTCTTAAACCACTTTGACTACTTTGACCTTTTGGGGCTTCTAGATGACATATGAGGGTCCTCCAACTTCATAAGGCCATAACTTTCAAACCGTGAGGAGTTATGTGACATTCCACATACCACCATAAATGGAATGACATGTACTATCCATATAGAATATTATTACCTTTAAATATAAAAAAAATCATATCGTTTCCATCAAATAAACTTGGGTCCATTACCCAAACCTAGGTTCTCCAACTTCACATGGTCATAACTCTCTAACAGTGAGGAGTTATGTGACGTTCTACATACCACCGGAAATGGAATGACAAGAAATATCCATATAGGATAGTTTCTATAACAAATTCACTATCCTTCATCTCATTATTCCAAAATTAATCATGGGTTCTCTTACTCCGCAAAGCGTCTTCCCGTGAGGGCTTTCACCATAAGGGGACCACTTTGGAGTTCATCCATATTTAATTCTTGTCAACCATGAAATAATAATGACTCATATTTACATCCATATTTAATTCTTGTCAAATAATAATGACTCATATTTACATCAAACAATATTGGGTCCATTATCCAAACCTTTCTTCTACGGGGCTTTCTTCAAGGGTTGACATCAATGACAACCAACCTTAATCAAAACATTTCACATTTTGCTTCATAGGAACAATAGAATATTTAAACTGATCCATTTTAAATATCTTAAGTAATTCGCTGACATACTTACTCTCACAAACAAAAGTTTGGCATGCATTTCTCCAAACTTCAAGACCTAAGAAGTAATGTAACTCATCAAGATCTTTCATTTCAAAAACGTGTGACATCTTCTCCCTGATTTCATTAATTAATTTCCCTATATTTCCTGTAATTATTAAATCATCAACATATAAGGAAATCAATATTATATACCCCTTCTCATCAAATTTGGTATACAGATTTGGATCACTTTTGCTCCTCATAAAACCCTGCTGAAGAAAGAAAGAGTCTATCTTATCATACCATGACCTAGGTGCATGTTTTAGTCCATACAATGCTTTCTTTAACTTACACACTAAGTGTTCTTTCCCATGTTCCACAAACCCTTCAGTTTGAGTAAGGTAGACCTCCTCCTTTAACTCGCCATTCAAAAATGTAGATTTGACAGCTAGTTGGTGTAGCTTCCAATGGTACTTTGCAGCTAAACCAATTAACAATCTCATAGTATTCAATTTAGATACTGGTGCAAATGTTTCAACATAATCAATACCTTTTGTTTATGAATACCCCTTTTCTACCAGTCTAGCCTTATATATGTCTATACTACCATATGATTTAAACTTGGGTTTGTATATCCATTTGCATCCAATGGGCTTTTTATGTTTAGGCAATTTAGTCAATTCCTAAGTATTTTTTTTCATTATAGATGCATATTCTTCCTCCATTGCATTTCGACATTCATCATGTTCGTTGGCTTCATTAAAAATCATGGGTTCTATGACATTTGAAATGCTACTCATTAGGGCATAGTCTATATACCTCTCAGGCAGTTGAACATGTCGTGAATATCTTTTCAACTGATTATCTTCCTCCCCACTTTGTGAAGATCTATCTTTTCCTCTAGGTGAACTCTGACTGCTTGAAGTGTCCATATCATTGATTCCTTGTTGTTGTTGTTTCTGCGTTTGCAACTGCTGTTGTGGTGGTTGTGGTTGCAATTGTGGTTGTTGTTGTAATGATTGTTGCCATTGTTGTCGTCGTGATTTCTTTCTTCCTTCTCATGGAAAAGTACATCTCTACTCGCAAATACTTTGTGAGTAGAAGGATCAAACAGTTTGTATGCTTTGAATTCAGAACAATACCCTATGAAAATACATTTAATGGCTTTAGCATCCAATTTCTTCATATTCTCCTTTGGAATATGTGCAAAATCATTACACCCAAGTACTTTCAAATTATGAACTACAGGTTTGGAACCATACAAGGTTTCGAAAGGAGTAATATTATCAAGACACCTTGTTGGACTTATGTTCTTTATATAAACTACAGTATTTATGGCATCAGACCAAAATGTATTCGACAGATTCTTACCTTTCATCCACTCCATTATGTTGTGGAGTGTGGGGTACTATTCCATGATCCGTGCAATATTTGATGAATTGAAATTCCCCTGATTTATACTCTCCCCATTGATCTGAACGAAGGATTTTGATAGATTCTCTTGTGTGCTTTTCCACCATGGTTCTAAATTCCTTAAAGTACTCGAAAACATCACTTTTTATTCTAAGGAAATAAACCCATGTGTATCTCATGCAATTATCAATAAATAAAATAATGAAAAATGCACCTCCTAAAGACCTAGTCTGCATAGGTCCGCAAACATCAGTATGCACAAGATCTAACACATCTCTCTTTTTCTTATCAAAATTAGAGGGGAATTCATCTATGTGCATCTTTCCTAATGCACATCCATCACAAACAACATTCTCATTCTTTAACATCGGAAGTCCTTCAACCATATTTTGTTTCTGTAATAACAATAAATCATGATGATTGATGTGACTATACCTTTGATGCCAAAAACTCTCTATTGGCATAGTTGCAAAAGTCAGTGCATGATGTTTTTTGCTGGTAGCATCAAGCTTGTAGAGTCCTCCTTCTCTGACTCATGTTGCAACATTTTTGTATTGGTCCAGCAGATGCTTCACTATGCAATAATTCTTGAAGAATTCAACCTTCAAGTTCTGATCTATAATGGTGGACACAGAGATCAATTTTTTCTTTATGTTGAGCACATACACAACATTGTGAATGTGACAAACAAAACCATCAGGCAATGTTACTGGAATATCTTTGTATCCCCTCATATGATGAGCGCGGTAATCCCCAATATATATGTTGGCACCATTATGTGTTTCTTTAAAATTAGCATACCACTTCTTATTAAATGTCATATGTAATGCTCTCGAATCCACAAACGAGGCATCAATGTTTCAGTAGACAAAGAAACATTTGACACAAACAATCTAAGATCCCTTGAATTAAAATTCAGGGGTTCATTGATATCATCACTAGCAATAAAAAATATGAGATCATGTTTTGAATATTCTTATGCATAATGACCTAATGATTTCTAGGTTTACTCCTAGCCTCATCACTCTTTTTCTTATGACATTCTTTAATAATATGTCCAGGTCGACCACAATAAAAACAACTCTCTTAATTATTCTTGTTAGAGGGCATACCTTGATTCGGCCTTGGGGATTGTCTTGTTTTTTATGAACGGCCTCCTCTGCCTCTTTCTCTTGATCTCCCTCTTGGGGATCTCTTATTTGACCATAGTGCCACCTGTTATGAACATTTATGAACATCTGATAATCTTCTAGCATACCATTTAAGGTAATAGTGACAAGATAAGTGTTGGAAATTGTTTCATCTGGTAATAGTGACAAGATAAGTGTTGGAAATTGTTTCATCTGGTTTCGCTTCATCTCCCTTCATAATTGTCCAAACACCATACCCTTCCATCAAGGTCTGCATTTTGAATTTCCAGTTAATGAAATTCGAGCTATTTAATTTGTTGGCTTCGTTGAGGTAGGTCTATACCAGCAGATTCGCCATCTCTTGCTCGTCCAACCAAACAATGGATCATTGTATCACCAAACACACTTCAATCCCAAAAGCGATGAATCATCAAGAATATGCAAATAACCTTAACACACCCTTCCTCTCTAGGTGTGTGTGCTAAATTTCTGAATGCCCAAACTTTTTTTTTCATAAAACAAATGTCCACACAATAAACTTCACACATGATATCCACTTTAAAAAGTTTATACCTCACAAAAAAAAATCCGCTTTAATAAAAGGTTTATACCTCAAAAAAATATCCACTTTTAAATCATTGGCCATTCACACATATCCACTTTTCCTCTTGCGTTTAGAAATGTTTGTCTCCTTCATTCCCTGTGCACATATGCATTAGTTTGCCAATGTGTTTTTGCGTATCTTCCATTCTGTGCACATCTGCATTAGTTTGCCAATGTGTTTTTGCTTATCTTCCATTCTCTGCATGCCCAGGTATTAGGTCTGTTAGCATGCAAGTATACGTTTTTCTTCCATTCTCTATGTGCTCTGCATGCCAAGGTATTAGGTCTGCTAGCATGCAAGTATACGTTTCTCTTCCATTCTCTATGTTCCCGGTTGTTATGTTTTGGTATCATTGATGACCTGTCAACGTTGTAGTAAGCCTTAGCTCCATCTGGTTATTCTCTCAGGCCTATCTCTCCAGTTATCAGCACAACTTTCCACACACACCCATTCTCTCTCGGCGCAGTGATCGTATCCTATTGTCTAGGACCAACGATTAAGCAAATATTAAGCAAAACTATAATTTGCGCTCCACAATTTTCAGGCTCCACCATATCCATTAGTACATGTATTGCAACCCTCACACGAATTTGTTCCTCCAGAGTTACGTCCGTCTCATTTGTGCACTGTTCTTGATT
>JZKD02S1038963.1:337836-356162 GCA_000966675.3 Picea glauca | reverse complement strand
CCCCATCTTCTTTATTTTCTTTTGTAGGATTTGAATGCAATTGATTGCATTATCTCTGATGGATGCTTTTCCCATTGACATTGGGAACCAATGTCAGCTAAGACATGAACAACACATTTTCCTTTCTTTCACTCTACTACCAATTACATTGTATAATTCCAGTTTCGATTCCTAAAGATCTCTAAAATCACCCACCATTGAAGCAGTACCCCATTCCAGTAGAGAGGAAAGAGTGGATTTTGGTGCCCTTGTGAAGAGAGGCGAGCTTTATCAAGTGTGGCACAATATAAGCCTGATTAATTGCATTGTTGCATAGAATTTTAAGAGACTTTTTCATCGGCTTTTGAACTTCATTTATAACCATTGTGATTAAACCCACAAGCACATGGTTTTCTTCTGCATTTTGGAGCTCGAAGATCATAGAGACTAACATATTTAAAGGAATTAAATACACATTCACAAGAATCAAGGTAACCTGCAAATGGTTCTTTTGTAAGTTTACTTGTGTTTTTCTTATTTTTCTTATAAATTGGTGCATTTCGAGTAGTAGCCTAGATCTTTTATTTGCTGAGTTGAGTTTGCATGTGATTGTTAAAGGGTGGAGTTGCAAGAAACCCTCCTCTTGGCTGAGTTGAAAAACTATTAAAGTTATTGAACACTATAATCCTCTCTTCTATGGATAATATAGTCACCATTGACAAAGAAACTTTGTAGTCTATTGTAACATGCTTGCAAGTTAAGCAAGCCAAGTTAGCACTATTGCAAATTTAGTCGTCTTCACGACACACTTGAGAGAAAGAATCTTAGACAACATTATAAACTAGTCCCTGTTCAGAACCCTCTTTTTGAAGACAAAGAAGTTGATGATACCAATTCATATTGTAACACCCTCTTTTTGAAGACAAAGAAGTTGATGATACCAATTTAGATCTGCAACATCAGCTCAATGAGCTAGCTCCAAATTCAAGTACAAATCATCTTCCTCTTTCCAATCCATTCATCAAACCTTGGAAAGAAATTAGGCACAACAAGCATAAAATAGGTCTTGGATATGAAAATGGTGTCACATTTCATAATCCATATTACACCAAAGTTGGACTGCTTCAAGAAGGATCACATTCACCTGCTCTAGTTCAAGAGCATATTTGAATATGCCAACATTGTCAGTGTGTTGGCCATATGGAAGATAAGTTCTTTGATCTTCATCCTTTCTAGCATTGTGGAAAACACAATCATCCTTCAAACAAATGTTCTTACAACAAGAACCCTTCAAGATTTAAGAACCACTATGGGTGGATGAATTCTTTAAGGTGGTCATAAATAGTCAAGAAGATATGTCAATCATGCCAATGAATTCACTCTCGAGTATTGATGCATCTTCGAGTGAAAGGATTTGCATCTTCTCACCTTGTCCCAAAGGATTTGCATCTTCTCACCTTGTCCCAACTATTGATAGTGAGGCTTCTAGTTTCGAAGTCCTATCATTCAAGTAGTGAAAAGTGATTTTCTTTAAACCACCACTTAGTAGAAGACTATCAACTTCTACTAGATAATAATTTATGGTCATCTTTAAACCAACATTCTAGAGGATTTCCAATTAGCAGCAAAGTTCATCTTAAGATTCTAGCTAACTTAGGAAATGTTTAGAGAACCATTTAGCCTAGAGTAGGGTTCCATAGTTTGTGGTCATCCTTAAACTAGATTCATAGAGCACATTCAACCATCATAAGCTGCACATTTCCATATTTCAGTTGTCCAATTCTAAACTTCATCTCTCTTCTTGGACTCACATACACCCCTTCCAATTAAAAGGGTAATCTTGGAAACCTAATCCACTTAGAGTTAGGGTATTTCTCATTGATAGTGTAAAGTTGTTGTGATTACAAGAGACTTTGGAATACTAATCCAAAGTTCAAGACTATGTATTTATATGTATATCATATCATTTAATAAATGAGCTTCACTATTACTTTATTTTGTGTGTCCAACAATAAAATACCCCATAAAATACCCCATTTTTAGTTTAAAAAAAAAATAGTTGTTTTGTTATTGTATTCAAAATTAAATGAAACCATTATAAAGAGAAAGAGTTTAATTTAACACACATATATAGAAAAAAAAGTGAATTAAATGATTTTTCTTATTATTTAAATCTTGATATTCCTACATTAATTATTTGATTTTCAATTTATAAAAAATTTATAACTTTATATTAATAATTTAAAAATATTATATCGTAATATTTTCGTATTCATATTTTATAATATAATAGTACTTCTATAATTGTATATTTATTGAATTTTCTACCATTTATAATGTGATTTTAATAAAAATTTAAGTTGTAACTATTTACTAGCCCAACACTTGAACCCGTGGCTAATGTACGTCAAAAGGCCAAGAAAATCCACTAAATCATATCCGAACACGGTAATGGTTGGAACCGACTTCTGGTATTCCATCGGGTCTCGATTATAGCCCAGCCAAAACGGATTTTATACCAAAAAAAAAGTGGTCGACTATGGTGTCGCCTTTCATACTCAGTCCAGTTCACATTCCAGCAGTTACACGTGCAATTTATTTTAGGTAGTGTCTGTTAAACATTCAAACGTGGCAATAAAATTTTGCATACATATTAATTCTTGCTAATCATCTTAACGTGACAAGCATATGGCCTCACAATAATTTCTTAATATGATTAGGTAAATGTGAAAAAGTAAACATGTTAACACATGCATTCATAAATACAAAGAAGTTATAAACAGTAAATCTCATCCATTGATTTGGGAGGACGACTAAGAATATGCCAACATCTTCAATTGTTGACCATAAGATTAAGATTTAATGTTAAAAGATCATTAAATGTGCCCATTGTCAATAGGTGTACGGCTTTCGGCGTAATCACTACATTAAATTTGTTTATATAAATTTTTATAATATTTGAATCGTTTATTTTCAATAATTTTTTAAATTGTATAAATTTTCATAATTTAATAATATTGTGAAAATTTAAGCAATTTTCAAATTAAAGATTTATTAAAAAATATAATATAAATTAATTCTTTATAATCAACTTATAAAATGGTATTCAGAATGATATAATCTCAATAAACGTTTATGTGGCATATATGATGATGATGATGGTCAATGTGCACGAAGACAAAAATTGGTTTATGAGGCCTTAAGAAAAATAAGAGATTACTTGGATTTTTTCAAAATGTTAATTCAATGCTTGAAAAACATTAAGATAAGCATTCCAAATCAATAATATTTTTATCATTTAGGAGGTTAGGAAGATCGATATTGTGACTAATATTTGAAGAGAAGTATTCCAAGTTCACTAAATGTCTTATCACTTAGGAGGTTAGGAAGGTCGGTATTCTCACTAATATTTTGAAACTGAGATCTAATATGGGTGTATGCATGGCACTCTAGAAGAAATTGTTTTTCATTTCCAACCCTCTTGGTGTCACAACGGTGACATATTCTTTCCTATGATGGTGTTTTGGAGATTGTCCAATTCTTAGTTTCACTATGCAACTCATGAGAATTAGTTCTTATTTTAGCAATATCGATTCTCTTCTTTACGCTAGTAAAAACAGAGAGATACTTTTGATATTCAAGGTTAGGATTAACCATCTCCTTATAATATTTGAATTTTATTTTATCCTCTAATTATTTATCGTGCCATAGATTCTCCTTAAATTTATCTTGTACAATATTTTTAATATCATCGATATTCTACAGAATAATTGTTGGGATAGGAATTAACCATAGAGGAGAATATATCTGAGAGTAGTGGTGGTGTATAAAGACATTGTTTCATTGAATCATGAGCATGCTACATGAGAGTGGAAATATACCTCCATATGATGTATGAGACCGATCAAAAGGAATGTTTATAAACATGTTTCAATCAAGGACCAAATCAACAATATTGGGTGGAATCGATTGCACATGTCCATAAAATGAGGATCTAGGATCCTAATTGGACATGGTCAACCAATAATTTATTCGGACGTCAACCCACTTAACTGACAAGGTGAGGTTTATGATGTAACCACATGTTCCAACACCACCCCCATAAACGCATCTTGGAGGAAAAAAAATTATGTATCTTTCCCCCTTGAATTTTTTCTCACTGCAAACGTTAATCACAAGATGGTACAAAAACACTCCTAAGAAAGTTTCATCACCATCAACATGAATCAAGGAAAAAATGTAGTCATCCATTGAAAATCGATTGCAAAATTTATTGTCCAAACACGGTCCCAGTTGGTCGGTTGACTAGACAACAAGACAGCACTAGCGAGTCGATGAATCGAATAGACAAGAAACACACCAATGTAATCAATTTTTTTCCATCCAATAGTCTCTTCCAAGCTAGACAGTCTCTGTATCAAGTAAAATAAGCATAAGTAAGAATCCCAACAATACAGTCGAACCTTGTTCATTCGATCTTAGCAAATCCAAGCACATCAGTTGGTTTTACACATCAACAACTTCAATTACTCCCCCCATTAAACACATATGAGGGATCAAAGTATCAACAATACATATTCATTGAAATAGTATTCGAAAGACAATAACTATTCAAAACATAGTTAAAAAATACGTATTTGAAAACTTCCAGTTGACTTTCATCTTGGGTCGAATCTGAATCGACCAGTATCGCAGACAAACTTTGGTCGATTATGATGTCGGTTCGATCCTGTGTTCAACCATTGTAAGGAAATTAGTGATGAAGAGGAACTATGTACGACTGTACAACCAATGAAACATAATGGTAGGAACTCCTTAAACATCTAGTTATACACACCCATTACCACTCATGAATCCAACCACGGTCTATCTGTCACATATCCACTACCATAATCAAATTTTCATTGATTTCTGCAGAATCAGAGCCCCCAAATTACCTACGGAGGCCTAGCACAAGCTATCTCTTTCTCTCTCTCTGTTTCGATGCGATCACAGGTTAAATAATCATGGTGCCTCTTTGTATTTCATGCCTCGGTGCTATAGTGATGTCGAATCGTTCGACTCTACAACCGTCGAACCCCGACAGGGTTATTAATTGGCCAAGTCCCTACAGGGTTGGAAAATGGCCATTAGGAACGACCCTGTCGCACTGGTGAGCGGAGTACAGGTGGCGAGAGGGGAAAAACGACACGATGGGTGGTGTGACAGGAGACATGTCCCCCTTCACACGCCACACCATTCCCGAAACCCCCCCCCCATTAAAGGCAGAATGACAAGGGGGGTCTAGAATTCGCTTGAATGTCGTTGATCAAGGAAAATTGATCCTGACCATTCCCGAGTTGCATGTTCGATTCTGGACCCCCCCCTCACCGCTAAAGGAAGAACAACAAGGGGGCTCTAGAATGAAGCCTCATCCATAGATCTGGGTGGGTAGACTTTGGCCATGCATATCTGCTCGCCACTTACCCTAAGGCGCATTTGCACCCCGGCTTAAAGTTGACATCTCTTCCCCACATCTGACAGTCATTATAGACCCTGAGATCCTCCGAAGGAATATCGTCCCTTCATGGGGATTCAACCACATGCTAACATCTCAATATTTATAAGTCGGGATTTATCAAGGAGAGAGCCCGACCTCTTGTCAACAGAACTCCCGAATCCCCAATTCTCGATTTCCCGAAACAGGTAATCTCTTGACATGTAGCCTCCCAAAATTGGTCGGTCTACGACTACTTCACGGTTTCCACCATGGAACATCCCGATCTCTTGTCACTAGAACTCCAGAGTCCCTGACTCCTGATTTCCCAAAATGGGAAATCTCATGACACGTGGCCTCCTTTAATCAGACGACCCAAATCTATTTCGGGGTGTCTACCATGGAAGGCCCTGATCTTTCGTCACCAGAACTCTCGAGTTCCCGATTCCCAATTTCCCGAAATGGGTAATCTCTTGACATGTAACCTCCCGAGATCGGTCGATCTACTACTGCTTCAGGGTTTCCACCATGGAACATCCCGATCTCTCGTCATCAGAACTCTCGAGTTCCTGGTTCCCGATTTCCGGAAATGGGAAATCTCATGACATGTGGCCTCCTTTAATCGGATGACCCAAATCCATTTCGGGGCTTTCTCCCTTATTCACTGGGGGGGTTTTAACCCTCGGGTATCTCTTGATAGATCGAACGGCTGTCGGGTTTTCCAACCGATATCCGACGGCTCAGACAGGTTCCTAACTTGTGCATTCTCCCCTGACTTCCTAGACGGGGAAAAATCAACGGTCCAAATGTTCTCATGGACCTCAGGGATCCACGATCCTGATTTCATCGCTATTCATGAAGGTATAGAAATACAAGGTGGTAAGGCATTTAACATCCTACTTTCTCCTACCAAATCTAATGGTCATGAGTGACCATAGATTTCCCGACGGGATTTCGTCCGTCGATCAACACCTATCAAGGTTAAGGTACTTATCTTTCTAGCTTATTCTTCTTATCTGATGATCATGAGTGACCACAGATCTCCTGATGAGATCTCGTTCGTCGATTCAATACTTATCAGGGATTTCTTAAGGCCTTGCGCCTTCACGTCCTCCTTCCAGGTTCTTGATGATGTTTTCAAGAAGGGTATCTCCATGGGGATGTTTACCCAGGGTACTATCTAAGGCAGATAAGGGTATCTCTCTCCCGAGAACCAAGCATTAAGTCTGAATTAGATCAGTTTGCATATAAACAACAATTTAAGAGAGCATAAGCCACACGTAGTCTTTCCATGTAAACATACAACTACCAGTACTGATCAATACACTGTACAAACATTCTTATAATGAAGTCATTCACGATTTCACAGCTTATGATCATAAATGTCAGCATACATATATTTCAAGATGTCAAAGGCAAAACACTTATCAGAAAGTAACACCAGGGGTTATGCAACTGCTGAGAGGGGTGCTCGTTTCCACCCAACCGTAGGCTCAGCGACTCCCAGCGGATTTACCACCCCCGAGCTGAGACCACGATGTTGTGAGACTGCGTCTCTATTTTCTAGTGACCAAGAGTGAATGTTACTCTCCTTCCTCTCTGCTATCAGCCACTATGCATATCGCCAGAGTTCTATTTCTCCCCTCGCGTCTACTCCCAATCACTTCTCCCCCATGCCTTATCCTCTTGTGACGTTGCGTGTGGCACGATTTCCCTCGCGCTGGTCAAGCCTAACGGCTCTATGGATGAGCGGTTCACCTCCCCATCCCTCATTAATTCTTGAGGAGCCATCTACCTACCAGCCTGGGAGATATTTAATTCGGGGCCAGCAAGTCGCTTTTGGTTCTCTGGGCTAGTGGAGTCCAAATATGGTATTGATTCTCAGTGGAAGTTAACGCCACCTTTCCAGGTGCCTTCCACCACCTTTCTGCAGCCATCGTGGTCTCTTTTTCAGCACATCCCCTCTGAGAAATCCTGCAATATAAATTCATAATGTTATTCACATTCATTGACCTTTTCCACAAGGTCCATTCACATCACATATTCACATTTCTGAGTTTGCCACAGTTCTGGCCAGTGCAGTTATTTTTACAAACTGGGGGAAACAGGGTGTTACAATTCCCTCCCCCTTAAATGAACATTGTCCTCGATGTTCTTATGTTTTAACATGAATTGTATGTACAGAAGTAAACAAAATCGGATATTCCTGTCTCATAGCATCCTCCATTTCCCATGTAGCCTCATCTGGGCCAAAATGTCTCCATTGCACCTTTACCTGTGCAATGGTTCAGTTCCGGAGAGGGGTTTCCTTTCGGTCCAATATGCATTGGGGTTCTGGTAGAAATTCTCCCTCTGGTTCCACCTGGATCATAGACCAGTCAATTATATGATTAACATCATGTACATATTTCTTCAATAATGAAACATGGAAAACATTATGTGCTTTTATTGTGGGAGGAAGTTCTAGTCGATAGGCTACAGGTCCCACTCTATCTAGAACCTCAAAGGGTCCACAATACCGGGGTGCCAACTTGGCACATGCTCCCATTTTCAGGGAACTCCTTCTGGGCTTAATTCTGAGATATACATAGTCTCCCATTTTGAACTCTCTTGGAGTTCTCTTTTGATCGACATAACTTTTCTGTCGGTTCTGAGCGACCTTCAGATTTTGTTTTATCTGAGTCACTTGTTGTTCCATTTCTTTCAACATGTCAAGTCCAAAAGAAATCCTATTTACAGGATTGCTCCAGCTGACTGGAGTATTACAGGACCTACCATAGAGGATCTCGAAGGGACTCATCTTTAAAGATGCTTGGTAGTCGTTGTTGTAGGCGAATTCTACCAATGGCACGTAGTCTTCCCACTTCCTGCGTTGATGCATTACATGCATCCTTAACATATCTTCTAATATTTGATTCACTCTTTCTGTCTGTCTGTCGGTTTGATGGTGATAGGTGGTGCTAAACAACATTTTGGTCTCTAAACCAACCATTGGTGATTTCCAAAACTTGGAAGTAAATTTGGTGTCTCTGTCAGACACTATCTCTTTTGTCATACCGTGCAGTCTGAATACCTCTTTCATGAATACCTGGGTGATATCTATCGCCTTACAGGTGGATTTGATGGGGATGAAATGAGCAGACTTGCTCAGTTTATCCACCACTACCATAATGGCGTCATTCAGTTTGGTTGAAGTTGGCAATCCAGTGATGAAATCCATGGAGATGGTTTCCCATTTCCATTCTGGGATGGGTAAAGGGTGTAATAGTCCTGTTGGGTGTCGATGCTCTACTTTAACCTATTGGCACTCTATGCATTGGGCCAAATATTTGGCTATGTCTTTCTTCAATCCAGGCCAATAAAATTGTTTTCGGGTGGCAGTGATCATTTTCTGGTATCCTAGGTGACCAGTGTATGGTCTTTTATGTAGTTCATCCATAATGAACCTCTTCAAGTCGTCACAATTTGGAATGTACAGTCTATCTCTATAAGTGTGAAGACCTCCTTAGGTCATCTAGTAGCCTTCATATTTTACTCCAGTCGATTCTTGTTGTATGTATAGGGTCACAGTCTGAACGAAGGGATCTGTCTCCTGTGCATTTCTGACTATGTTCTTGACATTTGTCTCACAGGTACTCACCGCTGCCAGGTGAATTTTTTTCATGCTTCTGCTAAGGGCATCGGCCACCCTATTTTCTTTCCCTTTAATGTGTTTGATTTCAAAATCAAATTCACTAAGGAGGGTCATCCATCTAGCTTGTCTGGAATTGAGATTTGGTTGGTCAAACAAATACCGCAATCCATAGTGATCTGTCATAAGTACAAATTTTCTTCCCAAGAGGTAATGCCTCCACATTTTCAAGGCATGCACTATGGAATCTAGTTCTAGATCATGAGTCATATAGTTGACTTCATGTTTGTTCAATTTTTGGGATTCATAGCAGATCGCACTTCCTTTATGCATAAGGACTCCTTTGAGCCCTTCCTTACAGGCATCTGTGCACACAAGGAAGTCAGCTTCTGGGTCAACGATTTTCAACACGGGTGCATGGGTCAGTAGATGTTTCAGGGTTTGGAATCTTTCTTCACATTTCTGTGTCCACAGGAATTTTGTCCCCTTCTTCTACAGGGCAGTGATTGGAAAACCAATCTTGGAGAATGCTTTTATAAATATCCTATAGTATCCAACTAATCCCATAAAGGATCTTATGTCTGAGACATCCTTTCGGGTAGGCCATTCCATGATAGACCTGATCTTGTCAGGATCCACTGCTACCCATTCCTCGGACAAAACATGTCCCAAGTAATGTATTTTCTTCTAAAAGAAGTCACATTTGTTGAATTTATCATAGAGTTGATGCTCTCTTAGCACTTGCAGCACAAGTCTAAGATGCTCTTCATGTTCTTCTCTATTCTTAGAGTAGATTAATATGTCATTAATAAAAAATAGTACAAATTTATCTAAAACATTACTGATTACATTGTTCATTAAGCACATGAAAGTGGCAGGGTCATTGGTTAACCCAAACGACACTACCATAAACTCATAGTGACCATACTGCGTCAGGAAAGAAGTTTTATGGATGTCTTCACCCTTGATTTGGACTTGATGGTATCCCGACCTCAAGTCAATATTTGAGAAAATAGATGTGCCCCCCAATTGATCGAATAGATCATCGATCCTGGGCAAGGGGTACTTATTATTTATGGTTACTTTATTGAGTTGTCAATAATCTATGCATAGTCTAAGGGTGCCATCCTTCTTTTTCACGAATAGGACTAGTGCTCCCCATGGGGACATTCTAGGTTGAATATAACCCTTATTGATCATTTCTTTCAATTGAAATTTGAGTTCCACTAACTCAGGTGTGCTCATCCGGTAGGGTTTCCTAGACACCGGCACCACTCATGGTGTGAGCTCTATCAAGAATTCAATGTCTCTTCTTGGAGGTAGACCCGATACCTCTTCCGGAAACACATCTCTGTATTCTCTCAGGATAGGGTGATCATCAGAGCTTGGTTTATCACCCTTGATTTTTTTCAACACCTTTATTGCATATAGGGGACACCCTTTTTGGCAATACTTTCTCATTTGCAGGGATGATATTTGCCTCACCGAGACCGGTTTTCGGATCCCTTGGAGGGTTATCCTTTTTCCTTCTTTTCTCATGCATTCTATGGTTTTATGGTAACAGTCCAGTATGGCTTTATGGGTGGCCAACCAGTCCATACCAATCAACAGATCGTATGATCCCAGGGGTAATATGTTAAGGGTTGCTTGGGTGGGGAATTCACCCAACATTAATTGGCAAGCCGCTATGACCTCTCCTACCCTTCTTCTGGTGCCAGTGGCTAACTGTACCAACCATGGATTGGTTTGTTTTCGTGGCTATAGCTTACACTTATCAACAGCTCTAGGGGCTATATAACTCAAATTTTAACCAGGGTCAATCAAAATAGACACAAGATGGTTGAAAATCATACCTTCTATTTCCACCACTGAAGCGTGGTGGTTAGCTTGGTTATTATCCAAGGCTGCACAAATCTGCAGCACACTCCCTGCCACATCATTGACTGTGGTAGCTTCCTAAATGTTATAAACTTTTTGGCTGTTCTATTTTCGGCATGGACAATTTCTCAGGAGATGCTCTTCTCCACAACCCCATCATTTCAGAGGTTCTCTCTTTGGGTTATTAGTCTTCACTCGTATAGGTCCAGAATTTTTATTTATGTCCAATGATGGAAAGTTATACTTGAGTACACTCCAGGCTAGAAAGTTCATTCTGGGGTTCTTCTTGTAGTTCTTAAATCCCGAGGATTTGATCCTCTTTTTTCTGAAATCTCGAACCACTCTTCTGTTTCCAGTCTCCACGAGACTCTGCCCAATGTCCATATTGTTCATGACAATATGTTGCCTTTTGAATAGTGTATTCTAAGGTCTTTGGCTCATCAAATTCAATTTGGTTCTGGTATTCCTTGGGTAGCCCACTGATGAAGCGTTGCACCTCCGCCTTCTCTTCCTTGATGTAGGGTACATATCTCAATAAGTCAAGGAATTTGTTGACATATTCCTCTATAGTGAATTGACCCAGTTTGAGTTCATAAAACTCTTTAGCCTTCTCATTGAAATATTTTTCTGAAAAATACTTCTTACGGAAGTACTTCTCAAACTATTTCCAGGACAGGTCCTCCTCGCGGACCCCTTTCATATTCTTAATATCTTCCCACCAGATGGAAGCTTTTCTGTTCAGATTGAAAGTGGCCACTCGGGCCTTCAAATTCTCTAAAAAATCATGGACTCTAAAATATTTCTTCAGTCCAAGTAGCCAGGCCTTGGCTTCCTCTCCCTTATTTATCTCACCGTCGAAGGAGGGAGGTTTGGCCTTTCTGAATTCCTCAAATTTATGACCCTTGGAAGTCTTTTTCTTCTTATGTTTTCTTCGAGAATAGGAACTGGTCCTGCTGCTAGAAGAGCCTTCTAAATTGCCGGCTTCCTTCTCAGAGGAATCGTCTGGCACTGGTCCTTTACCTCTAGGGTGGGCCTTCCTTGAGTTTCTCCTCTCAGTATGGCCACTAATACGACCATGTTTCTACATCTCAGGTTCATGTTGCATTTGTTGTTGTAGGTCGGATAAGCTCTGCAGTAAAACTGCATTAATTTCAGTTTGTTTTTCTTGTTCTTTCATCATCCTTTCATTGTCGGCCTTACAGCTTTGCAATTCAACCATGAGACTTCTCACAGTCTCGACTAGATCTGGAGGGGTTCCTATTCCTCTTCTTTCATTAGACTCTTCATCTCTATTGTGGGAGCCTTCTCCCACCTCTTGGTGAGTCACCATTCTCTGCGTATGTAAATTCCCACAGCTGATCGTCCGCTTGGAAAAAAGGAAAATGTTGGTCATTAGTCAAGAGTTAGATGCATTTTAGAACATACGCATAAATTCATAACTCTTTCACATGCATACACAGTCGGGTTCTCGTTTCCAAGTTTTTTATCCTGGATAGGAGAGTTAAGTTAGGGGTTTACTCCTCTTAGGAGTGCTTCAAATGAAGATTATGCACAACTCGTTCATGATCCCAATAAGGCTGAGTGTTGTCACCATGCTCTGATACCACTCTGTCACATATCGACTACCATAATCAAATTTTCATTGATTTCTGCAGATTCAGAGCCCCCGAATTACCTACGAAGCCCTAGCGAAAGCTATCTCTTTCTGTCTCTCTGTTCCCATGTGATCGCAGGTCATGATCATAGGTCAAATAATCATGGTACCTATTTGTATTTTGTTCCTCGACGCTACAGTGATGTCGAATCGTTCGACTCTGCAACTGCCTAACCCCGGCAGGGCTGGTAACTGGCCAATAGGGATGAGTCCCTACAGGGTTGGCAAATGGCCATTAGGAATGACCCTGTCGCGTGGGTGAGCGGAGTACAGGTGGTGAGAGGGGAAAAATGACATGGTGGGTGGCATGACAGGAGACGGGTACCACTTCACACGCCACACAATTCTGGACCCCCCCCCCATTAAAGGTAGAATGGAAAGGGGGGTCCGAAATTTGCCTGAGTGTCATTGATCAAGGCGAATTGATCCTGACTATTCCCAAGTTGCACGTTCGATTCCGAACCCCCCCCTCACTGATAAAGGAAGAACAGTAAGGGGGCTCCAGAATGAAGCCTCAGCCATATATCTGGGCAGGTGGACTTTGGTCGTTCAGATCTTCTCACCACTTAACCTAAGGCGCATTCGCGCCCCCTCTTAAAGTTGACGTCTCTACCCCACATCTGACGGTCATTATAGAACCTGAGATCCTTCGAAGGAATCTCATTCGTTCATCAGGATTTAACCACATGCTAACATCTCAAAATTTATAAGTCGGGATTTATCAAGGCGAGAGCCCGACCTCTTGTCAACAGAACTCCCGATTTCCCGAAACGGGTAATATCTCGACACGTAGCCTCCCGAAATCGGTCGATCTACGACTACTTTGGGGTTTCCACCATGGAACATACCGATCTCTCGTCACCAGAACTCCCGAGTCCCCGACTCCCCATTTCACGAAATGGAAAATCTCATCACACGTGGCCTCCTTTAATTGTACGACCCAAATCTTTTTCGGGGTTTCTACCATGGAAGGCCCCAATCTTTCGTCACCATAAATCTCGAGTTCCCGATTCTTTATTTCCCGAAATGGGTAATATCTCAACACGTAACCTCCCGAGATCAGTCGTTCTATGACTGCTTCGGGGTTTCCACCATGGAACATCCCGATCTCTTGTCATCATAACTCCTGAGTTCCCAGTTCTCAATTTCCTGAAATGGGAAATCTCATGACACGTGGCCTCCTTTAATCAGATGACCCAAATCCATTTTGGGGATTTTTCCCTTATTCACTAGGGGGTTTTTTACCCTCGGGTATCTCCTGACAGATCCAATGGCTGTCAGGTTTTCCAGCCGAGATCCAACGGCTCAGACAGGTTCCTAACATGTGCATTCTCCCCCGACTTCCTAGATGGGGAAAAATCAACAGTCCAGATGTTCTCATGGACCTCGGGGATCTACGATCCCAATTTCGTCACTATCCATGAAGGTATAGAAAGACAAGGTGGTAAGGCATTTAAAATCCTACTTTCTCCTACCAAATCTAATGGTCATGAGTGACCACATATTTCCCGACAGGATCTCGTCCGTCGATCAACACCTATCAAGGTTAGGGTACTTATCTTTCTAGCTTCTTCTTCTTATCTAACGGTCATGAGTGACCATATACCTCCCGATGGGATCTCGTCTGTCGATTCGATACTTATCAAGGATTTCTTAAGGCCTTTCACCTTCATGTCCTCCTTCCAGGTTCTTGATGATGTTTTCAAGAAGGTTATCTCTATGGGGAGGTTTACCTAGGGTACTATCTAAGGTAGATAACGGTATCTCTCTCCCGAGAACCAAGCATGAAGTCTGAATTAGATTAGTTTGCATATAAACAAAAATTTAAGAGATCATAAGCCACACGTAGTCTTTCCATGTAAACATACAACTATCAGTATTGATCAAGACACCATACAGACATTCCTATAATGAAGTCATTCACGATTTCACAGCTTATGATCATAAATGTCATCATACATATATTTCAAGATGTCAATGGAAAAACACTTATCAGAAAGTAACAACAGGTTATCCAACTACTGAGAGGAATTCTCATTTCCACCCAACCATAGGATCAACGACTCCCAGCGGATTTACCACTAGCCACCCCCGAGCTGAGACCATGATGCTGTGAGACTGTGTCTTTGTTTTCCATTGACTAGGAGAAAAGGTTACTCTCCTTCCTCTCTGCTATCACTCACTCTGCATATCGCCAGAGTTCTCTTTCTCCCCTCGTGTCTACTCCCAATCGCTTCTCCCCCACGCCTTATCCTCTTGCGAGGTTGTGTGTGGCGTGATTTCCCTCATGTTGGTCAGGCGTGATGGCTCTACAGATGGGCAGTTCACCTCCCCATCTCTCATTAATTCCTGAGGAGCCATCTACCTACTAGCCTGCGAGATATTTAATTCGAGGCCAGCAAGCCTCTTTTGGTTCTCCACGCCAGTGGAGTCCAAATACGGTATTGATTCTCGGTGGAAGTTAACGCCACCTTTCCAGGTGCCTTCCAATGACTTTCTGCATCCATCGTGGTCTCTTTTTCATCACATCCCCTCTAAGAAATCCTATAATATAAATTCATAATGTTATTCACATTCATCGACCTTTTCCACAAGGTCCATTCACATCACATATTCACATTTATGAGTTTGCCACAGTTCTGGCCAGTCTAGTTATTTTTACAAACTAGGGGAAACAGGGTGTTACACTATCCTAGTAGATGATACAGGTCCATGGTTCTTTATTTCACGTCTCATCTTCAAAAATCAATAAAAATAATGGTCATTCCTTCAATTTCTATCGCGAGGATGAGCACGAGGATGATGATAAGGCACATAGTTCTACATTATCTGATAAATATGTACATGCTCAGGTTATGGTGTACTATCAACAGTAGAAAAACCCAATATATCAGCAAAAAAAACATTCTTAGATTCAAGCATGCTAGGAACAACCATCTCATCAATCAATTCAATAATAAATTGCTCGTCCGACAAATCAATTTGAACTCCACCTAAAAAAAAAAAAACTTCCCTCGTTGTAGGAATGATAGGTGTAGAAAAGGAGGCAACAACAACACCATATCCAAGACTTGTTCTTGGTGAATTCGTCTCATGCATAATAGGAGAAACAATATCATCTCCATTCTTCCCAAGTCCTCCTCAGTTCTATCCCATCTTGTTGAGTAGTCATGACCCTATACTTGTAGTGTGTTTTTCAAATCTAGGAGAAACAACATAAGAATTAATATTAATGCATAAACCAACAACATCTTTCTTACAAATAAAATCATGGGGTGGAGAAAAAATGGGTGAGCCTGGCATCTCAACAATATCAACCATGTTCTCAACATTCTTCTCATCATTTTGTAGATGGGAAACTTATTCTTCAAGGTTGTATTCTAATTCTCACAATCCTTGAATAGTCTCATCCTTCGTAGTCAGTTGCAACAATATGTCATTATAATATTCTTCCAAATCCTAATATTCATCAAAAATATTGTTGTTATCATCTTGAAGAGGAGCAATGTCTTCACAAATCTCATCAACAAAATCATATAAGTGAATGGATGATTTTAGGGGCTAAATTTCGCTCATGGGCTAATTTTCCATGGTTTTTCCAAAAATGAGATTCGCTATATTAAAAATGATTTTCCCAAATTCTATAGAATAAAATTATTTTACCATAAAAATCGCCAAAATTTTATAAATACTATATTAAATCCTTAGAAATTTGAATATTTTTACAAAAATATCGCCAAACATTTATAGTTGGCATATGAAGGATTAGTAAGATTCGCCAAGGTTTCTACATTTTAAAATAAATTTCCATCCTTAAAATCATCCCTATATAAGTGGGAAACCTCATGAGTTAGTTGGGAATTTGTTTCTAATATTTGGTTCACTTCCATTCCCAAGGAAGTATGAGGAAGATATTTCACTTCTTCCTCCAAGTCTTCAGGAAGGTTAGACTTGTCCTTAATTTTTTCTACAAGATTCTAGGAAAATCTTTCCATGGTGTTCCTCATGACAATAACCCTCCTATATTTTTGAGCCATAGCAGTTTGAAACACACTTTCTTCACTCTTCAATTAATTTTTCAGTCCTACTTTCTTTTTCTTCAAGGAAACATTTTATATATGAGAAATAGTTTTCACCTTCTTCTCAAGATCACCAACAAGATCTATTTTATTTTCAAAATTGTCTACCAAATCCTAAAAATTGGTTTCCATTGTTTGTTATAGGTCAAATTTTTTCCTAGATTTCTCATCAAAACGTTGTATAACACTGGTTTGAAAAAATGCATCCTCATCTTCCAGGGGAGTATGGGTTGTATTTAGTTTTTTTTTTAATCGTTGATTGTTAGTATGAAACTTTTCAATGAAGTTTTGCAAGTTAGTGACCTGTGTGAAAAATTGGTTGTGATATTCTTCCAAGGAAATGGTCTTCTTCTCATGAATCTCCAACAATTTTCGAAGCACCAAAACTTCATCTTCATCTAGGATTCCCATCATTGATGGAGGGAAATATCCAAGCACTAAATCTACAAAAGAAAAGGGTAAACAAGGAAGTGACCACAACAAGAAGTATTCCTTCACCATTGGACTTAAACAAATACCAATTTATCATTCTCAATTGGTTGTGGCCTTGCAAAGAACCCACCAGTAGACAAATGTCGGTGAAATGCATGATGGTATGACACTAGTAGCTCAAAAAGTATGTGGAATCATGATTATTTGCATATCTAACAAGGAACCCTCTAGTCGACAAATATCAATATCGTTGGCACCAAATTGACTACAAAACGTGAACAATTTAACAAGAGACAAGTTGAAAATGATTCAATAGATTGGTGTATCCCTAGATAATTCGAGTCAAGAAGAGTGTGGAATTCGATGGTGTATCTAATTTGAACCTTCTTCTAGTTGAAAACAAGAAAAGTCGTGCCAACATGAGGGATGAAGTCCATGAGGGTTTGGTTAATACTTCCTTCACATTGAGTTCATGAGTTAAGTCTTCCTTCACATTAGGTACATGTGTTTTTTGATTCTCTACCACTCAAAGGGGTACCAACAGGGATTACAAGGGTGTCCAACAATGTGTTCTTAAGTACCACTTGTAGTTCATGTGTGTACTCTTTCGAAACTGTGGATTTATGCACTGAATGATAGATCATTGTAGATTTAAGATGTTGGAATACGTCTCTACCCTGAAAACAATTACCCATGGTTCTTTCCCTAAAAATAGATATGATACCACTTGTAAGGTACCATATCTAATATATCAAACTAAAAATAGAAATACTACAGGAAAATACCATGGTACAACAAAAATATAGAGAACCACAACTAGATAATGATACCTTTATTGATAAGAACCTGAGTTCACTTGCTTCTTCGAGGGGGAAACCTCCAATAGAGTAGCATTCTTTTACAATAATTCTCTAGACAACTTTCTCATACCTCCTACTCTTATTTATACTAGTTCTACCTTCTAAAGAACATTCTAGAGGAAGATCCTTCTAGAAGCAGAAGTTTCTATCAGGTCTTCTTACATTGACTTGCTCACATTTATTTAATAAGTCTTATTAACTAACTTCGTCCTTTTTTATGTAGAAAATATATATTACTCTAACTAAAAACTAACTAAGAGGGGTTATGATCATATCCTAACACCATCAATATATAATTATAATCGTTAATCAAATTCATATTTTATTTACAACTACA
>JZKD02S1038963.1:308237-337826 GCA_000966675.3 Picea glauca | reverse complement strand
GGATGCACTGTCCCGGAAATATGAAGATGAAGGATCCCTTTTTTCTCTTTCCTTCATTGTACCATATTGGCTCCAAGCTGTGTTCCAAGAATGGCTTCAAGATCCCAAAAGTTTGCATCTGATCCAACAAATGCAGAATAAGTCTATGAATCCCCTGGGGTACTATTGGCTCAGGGATGAGCTTCGATACAAAGGTCGCTTGTATTTAAGTAAACAATCCAAGCTCAAATCCATAGTGCTTTCTAAGCTTCATGCTACACCCACAGCGGGGCACTCAGGGTTCACCAAAACATATGACTGAGTCAAATGTTCTTTTTTCTGGGAGGGTATGAAATAGGACATCCGTAAGTTTGTTGTTGAATGTGAGGTGTGTCAATGCAACAAGGGAGAAACAATCAAATCTCTAGGCACCCTCCAACCTCTTCCGATTCCCCCTACTATTTGGAAGGATATCTCTATGGACTTTATCATAGGCATACCCAAATCTGGGAATAAATCAGTCATAATGGTGGTGGTGGATCGCCTTTCCAAGTATGCTCATTTTTGTGCTCTTCCACACCCATTTACTACATCCATGGTGGCTCAAAGTTTCATGGACTAGGTCTTCAAGCTGCATGGCATGCCGCACTCTATTGTTTCCGATCGAGACCCAACTTTCACAAGCAATTTTTGGCAATAATTGTTTAAACTACAAGACACACAATTGCATCTCATCTCATCTTATCATCCCCAAACAGATGGTCAAACGGAAGTTGTCAACAAGTGTTTGGAAACATATATGAGGTTCTTTGCCTCTGAAAAACAACACCAGTAGGCTAAATGGTTACCCCTTGCTGAATGGTGGTACAACACTACATACCATACAACCACTCGCATGACTCCTTTTGAAGCAGTATATGGACAGAAGCCACCTTCAGTTCTCTCATACTTACCGGGTACCTCGAAGGTCCAGGCGGTTGACCAAACACTTATAGTCCAAGAGGATATCCTTCATACCCTTAAAGAGAACTTGTTCATGGCACATAATAGAATGAAGTAGCAAGCATATCAAGGTCGCTCGAAACGTCAATTTACAGAAGGGGATCAGGTGTTTCTGAGACTGCAACCATATAAGAAAACTTCCCTCAAGGCCGAGCAGTGTCAAAATCTAGAACCCAAATTCTATGGCCCTTACACATTTCTCAAGCACGTGGGACAAGTCACTTATCAGTTAGCTCTACCCAGTCAGTCAAAGCTACATCCTGTTTTTCATGTTTCATTCTTGAAGAAGGTGATTGGAACCAGGTGCCAAATTCAAACCAACCTTCCAGAGTTAGCTGAGGAAGGATCCATTTGGCTATAGCCAGAATCAGTTTTGGACCAGCGTGAGAGTCGCCTGCATTAGAGAACCATCAAGGAAGTGCTAGTATAGTGGAAAGATATGACTCCAGCAGATGCCACTTTGGAACCAACTACCATTCTGCAACAGTTTCTACATCTCAAGCCTTGAGGACAAGGCTGTTTTTAAGGGGGTGGACATGTTAAGGTCCTAACCCGCACATAGGTAGATCAATGTATTCAGATGTAATAAATGTCAATATTAATAAGTCATTTCAATAAAACAGAATAAGGTAGATGTAAGAAGACCTAATAGAAGCTTCCGCTTCTAGAAGGATCTTCCTCTAGATGCTTCTCTTAATATACATATTTAGTATAAATAAGGGGCGAGGGTATGTGAACCCTAGCTTGGAGATTATTGTAACAGAGCTCTACTCGACTGGAGGTTTCCCCTTCGAAGAGGCCTGTGAACATTTCTTTCTGAATCAAAGTGCTTTTTCTATTGTTGTTTCGTATATCATTTATGTGTCTTGTGAAGATTATGCTGGATATTTTATTGTTATTCTGCATTTATGGCATTTTATTTCTATTCTGCATATTTTATATATCTGGTATCTTGCAGTTTTACATGCCTAGATGAAGAGGGAAATCGAAAAATAGTTCAAGGAATTCCCAGGGCTGTGGTTGTTAGAGAAATCTCAGCCATGCAGCTAAAGAAGTGTTACAAGAAAGGATGTCAATTATTTGCAGCCCGTGTGGGAGAAGCATCCAGAGATGTAGTCTCGAAGCTGGAAGACCACGAGGTACTCAAAGAGTTCAAGGACATATTTCAGAAGGTACCCAGCCTACCTCCGAAGAGGGACATTGATTTTTCTATAAATCTGATACCAGGAGCAGCTCCAGTTTCGAAGGCTCCTTATAGAATGAGTACACCAGAGCTGAAAGAGTTGCAATTGCAGCTTGAAGAGATTTTGAGGAAGAGGTACATTCACCCAAGCGTGTCACCTTAGGGTGCCCTGGTTCTATTCGTGAAGAATAAAGATGGGATGTTGAGGCTGTGCATTGATTTTCGGTAGTTGAATAAGGTAACTGTCAGGAACCAGTATCCTCTACCAAGGATCGATGATCTTTTTGATCAGTTGAAGGGTGCGAAAATATTTTCAAAAATAGATCTCAGATCTGGATATCACCAGATGAGAATAAATGAGGAGGACATCAACAAGACTGCCTTTAGAACAAGGTACAATCATTATGAATTCATAGTGGTGCCATTTGGACTGACAAACACACCTGTTGTTGAGAGAACACCAGCTGTATGCCAAGTTGAGGATGGTTCTGCAAGTGTTGAGAGAACACCAGTTGTATGCCAAGTTGAGAAAATGATCATTTTATCAAAGGCAGATCCATTACTTGGGACATAATATATCAGAAGAAGGGATCATTGTGGATCCTGAAAAGGTTGAGGCCATCCGAGAATGGTCAGTGCCAAGGAATGTGGCGGAAGTTAAATCTTTTATGGGTTTGGCAAGTTATTACAAAAGATTTATAGTAGAGTTCTCAAAGTTAGCTCACCCTATTACTTCCTTGCAAAGGAAGGAGAAGAAGTTTCAATGGACTGAAGAGTGTGAGAGAAGTTTCCAGTGATTGAAGCAGTTGTTAACCAGTGCTCTAATCCTGAAGATTGCAGATCCAAATATGGATTTCGTGGTGTGCAAAGATGCATGTAAGGAGGGACTGGGAGGAGTTCTCAGCCAAGAGGGATTTGTAATTTGTTATGAGTCTCGAAAGCTAAAAGAGCATGAAAGGAATTATGCCACTCATGATTTAGAGCTAGCATCAATTGTCCACACATTGAGGAAATGGAGACATTACCTCATGGGAAGGAGATTCGAATTGAGAACAAAACACAATGGTATGAAGTATTTATTTGATTAGCCGACTTTAAATGCTAGGCAAACCAGATGGCTGGAGTTTCTGTGTGAATATGACTTTGATATCAATAATATCAAAGGGAAAGAAAATAAGGTGGCTGATGCACTCAACAAAAAAGTGCACAAATTACATGATACAACCATTAGCATGTACAGGACTGAGATTAAGGACAGAAGTTTGGAAGTTGCAAATGTTGATTTGCAGTACAGAGGTCTGGTAGCAAAGCTACAACAACATGAGAGACCAAAGACCCAGGGAAGTTACACCTTGGGAAATGATGGCTTACTTCTGTATAAAAACAGAGTGTATGTACCCAATGTCCGAGAATTGAAGCTGGAAAGTCTAAAAGAAATGCATAACGTGGCTTATGCTAGACATCCTGGATATCAAAAGATTGTGGCAGTAGTCAAAAGCCATTACTTTTGGCTAGGTCTGAAGAAAGAAATCATTGAATACATCACCAGATGTATGGAGTGCCAGAAAGTTAAGACTGAGCATAGGCACCCAGTAGGGTTGCTGCAACCTTTACCCATTCCTGAGTGGAAATGGGAAGTGGTGACATTGGATTTTATCATAGGATTTCCCAGAACAAGCAAGCGACATGATTCAATCATGGTGGTGGTGGACAAGATTACAAAAGATGCCCATTTTATTCCACTGAAAACCACTCAGAAGGCAGCAGATGTTGCTGATATCTTCTTAAAAGAAGTGGCACACTTACACAAAATTCCTAAAACAATTGTGTCTAATAGGGACCCGAAATTCACCTCAAATTTATTGAAAGGACTATTTAAAGGATTCAGAACGAATTTGAACTTTATTACAGTGTATCATCCTGAGTCTGATGGTCAGACAGAAAGGGTGAACGGAGTAATAGAAAACATATTGAGAATGTATGTGATGGATAAACCATCAAGGTGGGAAGAGTACCTGCATTTGGTAGAATTCGCCTACAATAATGGGTATCACGCATCGTTGAAGATACGCCTATTTGAATCACTTTATGGAAGAAAGTGCAACACTCCAATGAGATGGGATAATCCAACTGACATAGCAGTAGTTGGGCCTGAGCTTCTCAAAGAGATGGAAGACCAAATGATAAGAATTAAATAGAATCTAAAAGCTGCCCAAGACAGGTAGAAAAGTTACGCTGATAGTAACAAAATCCACAAAGAATTCAAAGTGGGTGACCACATTTTCCTGAAAGTGAAAACTAACAGGAGTTCCCTGAAGTTGGAAAGTTGCACCAAGTTGGCAGCAAGATTTTGTGGGCCATTTGAAATCTTGGAAAGGATTGGGCCAGTTGCATACATGCTTCCATTACCTGCATCTATGACTGTATATAATGTGTTTCATGTTTCATTTCTTAAGAGATATATACCTGATGCTAATCATGTTATTGATTGGAATGTGATTCAGGTGGAACCAGAAGGTGTCTTGCAAGTGCATCCCGTGCGCATATTGGACAGGAAAAACAAACAGCTCCGAAATCGAGCTATAGATCTTGTAAAGGTCTAGTGGACCTGGTACAGTCCTGAGGATGCGACATGGGAGCATGCAGATGCTATGTGGGCAAAGTACCCACATCTTTTGGAAAATTTTGGAAAGCTTGCAGAGACAGTGTAAGGCTGCACTGAGGACAGTGCAGAAATAAGGGAGGGGGATTGTAGTGTCCCAAAGATTAATCCCTTTGTAAGTATGAGGTATGAAATGAATTGTAAATATGTTTCATAGGCTGGTGAGCCAAGTTTATATAAGCTGGTAGGATTATGTGATTGTTAGGCCAGAGAGCCTAAGGGTTGAAGACCAGGAGCCTGCTTTTGTATATGTAATCATGTAGATCATTAATAAAATATAAACATCGTTACGTGTAGGATGACACGATGAATGAGTGATGGGGGACTAAGCATCCATAGAGAGGGCAAGGAATTAGGGGCTAGAAGGTGGGAAAAGGGGCTAAGTGTTGAGCCTAGGGGGCTAAGCCTAGGGGCTTAAGACTTTAGGAATAATATTTTAATATTATTCCGAAAGACATGTGAATATTAGGTTTTTACCCTAAGTTCTTTTGGAATGATATGTGACTTCCAAAGGGTGGAAGGAACACATGTTGATGGAAGCATGTAGTTCCAAGGATGACAAGTGTCAACCCTAGTGCATGCGAATAAAATGAACAAATTGAGCCATGAGAGGAGTTCCTCCTCCACTCTACCTGACCATATGAATGTGAATGGTCTGACCTCTGCAAGAATACCCTAGTGCATCTTTTGAACCATATGCTTTGTCCGACTCGGGAAGAGACCTCGTGCAATTCTGAAACTGTGGGGGGGAAAGTATGTGTTGTTTTCGGGGATAGTCTGTGTTGATTATGGAAAGTTGAGACACCCTCTGTCTAAAGAGATTGAGCCTGTGTGTGGAATCTATGTTCCCAATCCATAATCGTGAGACCATCCTATCCTTGTTGAGCCTATTGGAAATCTCGTGTCTATTTTCCTCGTTGGTTGTTGTGGCCATGCAGTGCTGGACTATGTGTGGCTTGTTGGCCAGTTTGAACAACACTCTCTTTAGGTGAGAGAGGTGATTGAATTGAAAGAAAAGGTTTCTTGTCCTGTGAGAGACTCTCTCCAGGTGAGAGAATGCATAGAGGAAGGAGAGAACTCTTGAAGGAACCCTGTAGCTACCATAGATCTCGGAGACTTTCAGTCCGATCTGTTGCTGTAACCCAAGGCAAGGGAGGTTAGAAGCCGAAGGACTGTCTAGGTGAGAGAGAAGGTGTATACTCCTGGGGTGGAACAAGCATTTTGGGAAGGAGAGTTTGTGGGCAGTGAGCATGAGTGGTTCCTGGGAGAGAATTCCTTCCTTGTGACTATGTGTTTTGCTTGTAACCTCAGCCTAGCCTAGGATTTCCTACCTTAGGGGTGGAGATTATTCCCAACTCAGGGGTGAACCACTGCTGAGATGATGAGTAGTGTGGTCTAAGGCTGGGAGTTTTGTGGAAGGCCTACACTTTGTTGGTGGAACTATCAATGTTTCAAAGATAAGTACGAGATGATGCTTTAATTACGTTTCTATATCTCTGTGTATTATAATTATCATGTATTCTATTGTGCATTTGGATTAATGTTAATTCCATGGATTATTTATGTTAGTAATAATTCTTATGCTTACTCTGAGCTTAAATGTATTTTATTGATTAAACGCATGTTGTTTTTATAAGGCCTGTATGAGTTTTTTTCCGCAAGGTAGCACCTGCCTGGCCCTGGAAAGGGGTGAAGAGAACTAAAATTTGGTAATAGAAAGAGTGTTACAATTCTATATCATAGCAATACAACTCAAAGTGAAAGAGTGTTACAATTTGGTATTAGAGCGATACAGCTCAAAGTGAAAGAGTGTTACAATTTGGTATTAGAGCGATACAACTCAAAGTGAAAGAGTGTTACAGTTATGACAGAGAACTTTAACATACATTTATTCTACGAGAATACTCGGTGTTGAATTTTTAGGGTCACTATAATAGTGTTTAACCACTAGATTTGCAGCGATAGGTATGCCACGAGTAACTCCAAGTAAATACCAGACTACACATCAAAGAAATGATTGAGGGTATTTTCTTGTTGACAGAACCTAACACATTTCAGGATTATCCCTGAAGAAATAACTTAAAACCACGTGTGTAGAAGACATTACAAGATAACGAATTCTGGAGAAGTGAATGACTACCTCACAGAAGAGATAAAGACACAAGACAACACCATTGTAGAACTCATATATCTAAACAGAGCTCAGATGAAAATATTCTAGAGAGTTAAGATTAACCAAAAGGGAGGTTCTCAACCAACAACAATAAAAGAAAAATCAGTCACAGAGGCAACTTAAGATGTGACTAACTCCCTTATATGTTACAGTAGTCCAAGAAATAGGGTTTTTATGATCTTACCCAGTAAAGGAGGAAATAAGACAGAGGCATAACATTTTCTTTCCATACGTAGAGTAGAATCCCCCTCGTCACCAGTGGTTACACACAAAGCAATGTACAGAGGTTAACATTGGACATTTTGGGGAAAATTGCATAAGAGCCAAAGGAAATGGAACCTTAGTCACCCAGGTGACTCCTGTATCATGAAGTAATGGAAAATGTAGGCCTTGGGTACACAGGTCACGTGAATAAGAACACATGGCATATCCACATTGGTCACATAAATCTATAACCTGCACAATGAAACAAACACATAACTATCAACCAGAGGAGTCTTAATGGAATTTACAGACATTCTTTAACTACACATTAAACCAAGCCCACTTGCATTGTTAGCGCTAACCCATATCAGTAAATCATATGGGTGCATGCTGGAGAGTAAGTTTTAGGGTTGTGACTTGCCGTGCTAGGTGGATCCTAAACCCCAACTATTTCATCCCTTTTGTTTGGCCATGTCACTTGTCAATTGGTGTGGGTGTTAGTTCTCCTAATGAGTGTGTTGAAGACCACAATAATGAAAAATAATAACCCACTACTATTACAGTTGGGATGCACATTTCAGTTAGGGTGTAGTCATGGCAAGGAGGCTCGTATGCAACCAAAAAGAAACCCCCTTTCGATAATACACCCAAATCTGTTTTCATATAAACTCAATTAACATTTGTGTTGCCTTGGATAATTATATATATAGGAATACTTATGATAATGGGTTTGATTCTAATAATAATGTTTTAGTAAGCTCTTGATATATAGAATTATAAGGGTTTTCATTAAAGAAAAGGGATGGATTGTTGGGAATGGTCACAATGAAGTCTGAAGTATCCCTTCAGTTGGATGTGAGGAGGAGAGAACCATGTCCACTCGAATAAGGGACTCTAGCGAAATACTTTGGTCGGTACCCTAATTCAAATAAGAACTTGTAGACTAGAGTTACTTTAGACCTCATGGTCATGAATGACTCATAATATGATGGGAAGACCCCACTTCAACTTGTTTGACATACACTAACACATGTTTTGAGTAATAAGAATAAGAACAAGTTACGTGGAAGGGTAATCACCTTATTTCAACCACCGATAATAAAAATAAGTACACGTCGTATTCCGACAGAAATGCTTTAATTGCAAAATAGATCAATTATAATAGAATACAGGAGTTTTAATGCATCTAGCAATTTTTTTTATTATTTGGAAATTTTTGGGTACATTACATATGGTATCAGAGAAAATGTTACAACACTTGGACCTTAAACAGGGCCAAAAATGTTTGCTTAGCACGTGCTTTCTATTTAATGGAAAAACTAACAAAACATTTACTGTTACAAACAAAAAAACATTATTTCTATTGTGATAATGGAAACACATAATGAAGAGGAGGTCAAGCTTATGGAGAATCCCGAGAAAGGACCTACTAGAGAACTTTTACAGAGAAGTGAAGGAAGGTCTGCCACCCAGGTTCTAGAAACCATGAAAAACTCATTGTGAAACTGCAAGTTTTCAAGGCAGACAATGAGAAAGTGAAAAATGCGCACCAAGAATAGCATGAAATAAATGAAGTACTGTTGCATAGCATAGTAACAAATAAGAGACCAAAAGACAAAAATGAGGAAGAAGAGGTCAGCAAAAGGGCCTCCAAAAATTCTAGTCCCGAAGGAGGAAAAGGGGACAACTCTTCCAAAGGCACACCATCAGCAAAATATAAAACAACCACAGGAAGAAAGAGGAAAAAGGTGGAACACCTAGAAGGAGAGTTTAAGAAAATCAAACCATCCACTTTTGATGGAGGATCTAGGATTGGGGAGGAGGATGAAGCATGGTTACTAGACATAAAAAGGTATTTCTAGATATACAATTATTACAACAACATGAAGGTCAAAATGACCATCTATAACTTGAAAGGAAAAGAAAGTATATGGTGGCAGGACCTGAAGTTATCCAAGGGCCTAAAGGAGAAACAAATGGAGTGGTCAAATTTCAAGAAATACTTTAAGAAGCATTATTTATCTGAAAGTTACTATGAAAGAAATACCAAAGAGTTTTATGAGCTACGACTCGGTCAAATGACTATGGAATAAATTCCTGGAATTATTAAGGTTCGTGCCTTATATCCGGGAAGACAAAGTAAAAATCCTATGGTTCCTAAGATTCTTACCACAATCCTATAAGGAAAGAATCGAGTTCGACAATCTCAATACCTTAAGATAAGTTTTCAGAAAAGTATGAATGTGTTACGATCAATACAAACAACGGTATGAGCTTCCCAAGGCTTGTAAAGACAAGAAACAGGACAAAATGAACGAACGGAAGAAGGGCTATCAACCAACCCCTTTATGGAATGAAACAAAGAATTTCCCAAGGAAATATTTCCACTCCAATAACCAGAACATGCAAGTAGGAGATAGACCATTCAATCTGGGAACCAAGAAGTTTGGGGACAGCCCCAAAGAACCGTTAAAATGCTGGGAATGTGGAGAAACTGACTTAAGGAGGAACTATCCACATTTAACTTCTGCAACAAGGATTATGGTTCACAACATATAGGAAGCCTCTACAGTGGAAGATGTGGACATAAGCTTACATAAGATCAACGTCGTCGTGGATGGCCGACAAGCTGATCACTAGTCCATCGTAGTGGAAGTTGAAGGCAAAATTATCAATAATTGTGTTTCTATTTTAATTGATCCAGGGGCTACTTTGAGTTATGTTTCTCCAGGTGTAGTGGATTCAAATAAACTTAAGAAAGTAAGACATGCAAAATATTGACTGGTACAACTAGCAACTGGAACAAAAATAAAAGTAACTGATTTCATTTTCGACTGTGAGTTTAGTTTAGGTGGTCAAAACACAAAGACAAATCTGAATATCCTACCGTTAGGGTCTTCTAATATAATTATTGTGATGGAATGGATAGACAAACATAAAGCAGTTTTGGATTGTTATGAAAAATCACTCACTTACAAAGACAAAAACAACACTGTTAGGACAGTACAAGACATACAAAAACCAGTCTCAATTAGGCAGATTTCAACAATGCAATTTAAGAAGTGTATGAGAAAAGGTTGTCATATTTATGCTATCCAAGTGACAAATCTATTAGAAAAAGAAAATAAACCTAGCCTAGAATATTTTTCTGTCTTACATGATTTTAGAGATGTGTTTGTTAACAAAATATGTGAACTTCACCCAAGATGACATATAGACTTCTCGATCGATATGCTGTCGGGATCAACCCCTATATCTAAGGAGCCCTACCGAATGAGTTTACCCAAATTAAAAGAATTAAATATTCAACTACAAGAACTGTTCGATAAGGAATACATCAGGCCAAGTGTCTAGCCATGGGGAGCACCACTCCCTTTTGTTAAAAATAAAGACAAAACTCTAAGATTATGCATTGACTACAAACAGTTAAACAAGATGACTGTTAAGAACAAGTACCCCTCTACCTAGAATCAATGATATGTTTGATCAAGTAGGCGGGGCAAAGATTTTTTCTAAGTTGGATTTAAGATCTGGTTACCACCAGGTTAGAATAAAGGATGAAGACATAAGTAAAAAAACATTCAGGACGAGATATGGACATTATGAGTTTGTTGTTATACCATTTGGTCTCACTAACGCACCAAAAAAAATTCTGTTTTTAGTGAATAGCATTTTCAATCAGTACTTGGATAAGTTTGTTTTGGTATTTATTGACGATATCCTAGTGTATTCAAAAACAAAAGAAGAATATGAAGAACATCTACGGATAGTATTGAAAACTTTAAGAAAACACAAACTATATGCTAAATTCGACAAATGTGACTTTTATCAAAAGAAAATACAGTATATAGGACATGTAATATTTGAAGAAGGTATTGCAATCGACTAAGAGAAGATAAGAGCCATCATGGAATGGACTATCCTTAAGGATGCAATAAACATCTGGTCATTCATGGCAATCACCGGGTACTACCACAGATTTATAGAGAGATTCTCTAATATTGCATACCCCATCACATCCCTACAGAAGAAGGGAACCAAGTTTAATTGGTCACATAAATGTCAGGACAATTTTAATAAGTTAAAGGAATTGTTAAGAATCACACCCATTTTAAGGGTATTAAACCCGCATAAAGTCTTCACAGTTTGCATGGATGCAAGTAAAGAAGGTTTGGGAGGTGTCCTAACTCAAGAAGGTAACATTCTTTTTACGAGTCCTGAAGACTAAAAGAACACGAACGAAACTACGACACTCACGACTTGGAATTAGCAGTTGTCATCCATGCATTAAAAATGTGGTGACACTATATAATGGGAAGAAAATTTATGTTACTAACGGATAACAGTGGCGTGAAATTATTGTTTAGTCAACCAGACCTTATTGCAAGGAAAGCAAGATGGTTGACCTTCTTGAGTGAATTCGATTCCGAGGTAAGAAACATCAAGGGTAAAGAAAACAAAGTGGCAGATGATTTAAGTAGAAGAATTCATGGGTTGTTTGAGATAATCATTAGCAGGGCATAAAGCAACACTGAGCAAAGGATAAAGGCTGCAAGTAATAATGATGAAAAATACATTAAAACAGTGACATATGTACAAAATAGTATAGAAAATTTAGACAGAACAGGTCTGAGTTTAGACAAAATGGTCTACTACGATTCAAAAACAAACTATACATACTAGATTCTATTGAATTAAAGTTAACAGTTTTGGACGAAGTACAGAAGAAACCATATTCTGGTAATTCGGGATACCAGAAAATGGTAACAACACTAAGGAAGTTATTTTATTGGTCTAATATGAAAGGCAAGACAACATAATACTTGTCTAAGTGCCAATATTGTTAACAGGTGAACACTGAACACCAACACCCAGCCATCTTGTTGCAGCCTCTACCTGTACTGGAATGGAATGGGAGACTATATCATTGTATTTTATCACAGGTTTTCCTAGAACTCAAAAACATAATGATTCAATTATGGTAGTAATTGGTAAGCTTAGAAAGTCTGCATATTTTATTCCTGAAAAATATACTTATAAAGCTATTACCATCGCTGAAATATTCATGAAGGAAAATCTTACACTACACGGTATTCCTAAAATGGTGATTTCAGATAGAGACGTAAAGTTTACATATGCATTTTGGAAAGAATTGTTTGAAGGGTTGAATACTAACTTGAATTTCAGCATAAGCTACAATCCACAGATGGATGGGAAGACTGAATGAACGAACCAAATCGTGGAAGATATGCTACGAATGTACATAAGGATGAAGCCAAGTAAGTCAGAAGATTACTTTCAGTTGGTGTAATTTTCATACAATAATGGTTACCAGACCTCGACTGAGATGAGCCCCTTCAAAGTACTATATGACATAAAGTGTACAAATCCGATTAGCTGGGATAACCCAGTTGATAGACTCATGGTGGGACATAAATGCTCTAAGAAATGGAGAATACGGTAATAAAAGTACAACAGAATTTAAAAGAGGCACAAGACGGACCAAAAAGTTACCCAGAATTGAAAAGAAGACACCAGGAGTTTCAAGTTGGAGACCACGTGTATTTAAAATTCAAAGCACGAAGAAGTTCATTAAAGCTAGGAAATTGTTCCAAGTTTGCACTCAGGTTTTGTGTCCCTTTTGAGATCTTAGCTTGAATTGGATCCGTGGCATATCAACTAGCACTTCATGAATGGAACATCCAGGTTGAAATCAGTTGACCATGACTCCATGAATGGGGAACATGTTGGAACTACCTCAAGGATGAATGTTACAAGTGGAAAATCGGGAATTTGGCCATTGCCAACCCCTAAAAAATCAGGGATTTGCAAAGCTACAAAAATTCCCATGGGGGGGAATACCTAGGCACAAGATGATTTTGCATATATAGCATATGGGAGGAGGTAGGATGCTGCCTAGTATGTTTTCACTTGTTGTTATGAGAAATGTTCTCTGAGTGTGAGGCAAGGATAATTATTTGATCTCAAAAGGAGAGTAAAGATAAAGAGGAGTTTTGGAGTTCGTCCTCATGGATTCATGGTCAATCTAGGGGAGAAACGAAGAAAGTAGATTGGTTGTTCCATTCTATGGTTAGGTGGAACTTGGTTGTTCCATTTGTTGTCCCAGTACGTGGTTAAGATATGTACTTCTACTTTCCTTATTTATTTGTTCTATTGATTAAAAGGCTAAGTAGAATCAACCTTTGCAGTTTGATTTTTATTTAATGAGTCAAGTTAATAAAGCTACTGTGTTTTAGATGTTGTAGGTACACTAGATATACCTGTAAGTCAAATAAAATAGAAAAAATATTACTGTGTTATTTATAACCCCTTCGAGGCATATGAATATATACATACAGGTACTCAGTCTTTAAGGATCTTTGAACTGTGAAAAATGATAAATATAATTCTGGAAGTATTTATCAGATTTATATGTGTGTGTGTGTGTGTGTGTGTGTGTGTGTGTGTGTGTGTGTGTGTGTGTAGATACAAATATACATAGCTATATAAATATCTAAAGAATATTAGATTTTACAAATACCAAAGTGAAATTCAGAATTAATAAAAGAATGAGAAATACATATATGTATATGTTGTCGCTCGTACAGAACTTTAGTGCCAAATAAACACCTTAACACTAATACGAAGGAAGATTTTTAGACACTTGGGCCCCATGAATTTTTCAAGTAACCATCCTTTGATAAGGATGTGCCAAATCATTAAGAATTGTTACAGTTCGTCTTTACCACAGTAAAACTATAAGTAGAGATTTCAATTTTTATACAATACTTATTACATAGGATACTCAAGACATCACAGTAATTTGTTTGAGTTATAGATAGTCTGTGTGTTTTATTACAATAAAAAATAAATGATCTATATAAATAGAGGTGTGGGACCCAAGTATTTAAAAACAAAGTACCCTGGGTAGAAACCTAGTTCCACTTGAAATCATGTCCGAAGATTCAAACTAATACTAAAATTCGGAACCCAAATACCTTTTACGCATAGGGCACTGTCCTAGATCTGGAGACTATGAATGTTTAAAGTCCTGCAAGGAAATTGAGAATTTATAATTAGTTTTAAGTTAGAAGTCAACAAAATTTAAATACTGAATATAGAACAATTACCAGGATAAATTTTACGAAATGAAAATATTGCAGATTTAACATATGGACCTCACTTAGCTTGCGATTTGGGGAACAAATGTATGTTCTTCCATTTACATCAATGAGGAAATCATCCATAGGCCCAAAGGGGGGAGAGGAACTATGACATCCCCAAAAATAATTTATTTTTAAGTTTGAAATTTCTTAGGAAAATTATTCCATTTTTGGTAAATTTGAAATTGGATTTTTTTTTCTTCCATTTTTGGCAATTCTGAATTTCAAATTTAATTATTTGTATTTAATGATTGTGACTATTGGGCAGAGACCTGATTTGACCCAACCATATTCTTGACTATGAAACTTGTATGAAACAAAATATTTTATAATTACTATTGGAAGACAAATTGAACAACCATGTTGAAATCAACTGACCATGACTCCATGAGTGGGGAACATGTTGGAACTACCTTAGGACTAATTGTTACAAGTGGAAAATCTATAATTTGGCCATTGGCAGCCCCTAAAAAATAGGGATTTTGAAAGATGCGAAAATTCCCAAGGGAGGTAAAAAGGCCTAGGCAAAAATGACTTTGGATATATGGCATATGTGAGGAGGGAGGATGCTTCCTAGTATGTTGGGGAAAAATTATTGATTCTTGCTGCTATGAACACTACTTGTTGAGTGTGAGGCAAGGAGAATATAGCTGAAAAATTGAAAGTCATTTGTTGAGGAGGAGTTTCGAGTTAGCCCTCATGGATTCATGGCCAGGCTAGGGGGTGAACAGGACAAGAGATTTGGCTACCCTGTTCTAAGGTTGGGAGGAACCTGGTTGTTCCCTTTGTCTCCCAACAAACTAGTTTAGATATGTTATCCTATTCATTCTCTGTTTGAATGATTAAATAATGATGTATGGATTGTCTCTGTTGTATCGTATTGTTGAGTGAATGTTAATTTGCATGTGATACTAGTTGAAAGAATGTTCTGGTCAAGCTTCTGGAAGAATTCATTCTGTAGGCTAGATTAATTCTATATGATGATAATCTGTAGGATATTTTCCTAGTTAATTGAAAATCCTTATGCAGAACTATCGATGTATAAATGGGATTGAAATCGAGTTTATATACATGTGTATTTACATTTCTGTAAGTAAATCTCAAAGTCATAACACTTATTCAAGACTTCCATTCTCGCATAGAATTGAATCATAACTAATATGAATATGTATGTATATGTATGTATATATATGTATATGTATGTATATGTATATGGATATGCATATGTATATGTATATTTACAGTTGGCGATCTGTGAAAACTAAGATTAAATGTCAACAACAGAATATATATATATATATATATATATATATATATATAGATCTGTTCCTATACTATATAAGTAATAAATTGTTCCAACATGCATGTAACTACAACTGTATAAATGAAATGCTAGATGCGAGTGGCCGACAAAATTTTTCGAAATAGAGAATATGAAACCTCTTAGGCATATAATGTAATACGATAAAAGTTGAAATTTCCTAGCCATAGTAATAGTAACAATTCATTCCAATCTTGATACAAATCGATACAATAAAATAAAGGAATACCAATAGCTCTATTGATATAGTTAAATTCTGGAAACATAGTAGTATCAGGAAAATCAAATTGAATAAATAGAAGTTGAGAGGCCCTCGACTTTAATATTTCAAATTTAACAGTAAACAACATTAGACAATCAAGAGACAAACTAGTTATGATTCATCATATCATTCCAAGTATACAAGACAGGAACCGTGACTCAATATTAAAGAAATTTATTACATATCTTGACCAGACTTAAAATCAAATGAGGATCCAATCCTTATGTAAGTACTGTGTGTTATTCCAACAATGGAAAAACTACCACAAGATGGGGTTACTCTTCAACCAAATGATACTGAAGTTGAAACAAAACTACATTTTTAACAAAAAAACTAGATGGGACCACAACCTCCATTTTTCTAGAACCAGTAAAGGTAAGTCTGAAAGATGATGGGAACATAACCCGAATACCTTTTTTGTTGACCACAGGGGTGAGAATACAAAACTTGCGTAGACAGAAGCTCTACAAAATGTACCCTTTAAATATTAATAATTATATGAAAGAAAGGTAAACATAAACATCAACAGAATGAAAATTCTTAGTAACAGAGTATTCCAGAGTGGCACTCAACTTTTGGCATGGAAGCTGCTGTCTTTCCCTCGTCAATTTCTAGCTTGATAGATGTCCGGGCTGAGGGAGGATGGTGCAATGACTCCCTAATGGGTATCCTCGCATAAACAGGGCCCATCATTAGTGTTGGTACTGAGTCCCAAAATCCATTACTCATGAAATGAAATAATCGACAGTGCTAGTTTCTTTTAACATACAAGTGGTATAAGCCATGTTGTGCAGAGACATAGTATAAAATTTTCACACAAAACATAGACTATACCTAACTGCTGAGTTTAAACCCTTCCAGAACCAAACTGCAGAGAGTATTTATAAATCAACAATCAATACAAATATATCCTTCTACTAAATCCAAATGGGGTAGACTACGATAATGACAATAACTTTTATAAGCTCAAAGGACTTGTTCGAAAAATCATAGAGGTCACATTTTAATGACACCAGACATAAATATGTTAGACATAAAAGAAAATAACATATGCGAAGAACCAACTAAAGCTTGATGAAATTATATAAGTATGGATTCACCCCTTTACAAAGAAAGGAAAGAAAATACAATGTATTATGTATTTCCCAATGGGACCATTCCTTTCTGAAAGAGAATTCTCGCACAGTCTCATGAATATTTATCTTCAGGCCTCGACTTACGGACTATAAGGGGTAACTATAAATGAAATTTACGAAACCCTAGGAATTGACAACACAGAGAATCACATTCCTTTGACACACCAGACAAGAAATAACTTGCAACATGTTCTTCTTTATTGTGTAAATAGAAATTAACACCAGAATAAGACTACATGCAGCCTTAGGAAAGGTTTAATATCAAACCTCTACATATATTAACAGAGAGGCCATAAGAAAATAACGACAATTGGGACATGAAAACCTAGGATTGTATTTTCCCAAAAAAAAACATTGCAGGCATAAAGTCCCTAAGTCGGAACAAGGGTTTAGGATGCCAAGACTTCTCAAAGAAGCTAGAGAGTAAATCTATAGTAACATTACTTATAGATATAGGAAGCAATCCACGAAAGTTATAGAGAATAACGATAATGGGATATGTAAGCAGGAACAAGTAAAGATTGACATGAGGGTTCTTCCACGATAATAAATAATCCAAACCTTGTTTCATAACCAAAACACAGGATTAACGAAATCTTACCAGGGAGGGCGAATGGCGACGTCCTCCCACCAGTAACGATTTCCCCAAATCAATGACATGCTTCAGTAAGAAAAAAAATACGCAGAGCCTTTCGAAAGACTCCATAATGAAACAACAAACACATTAAAACCCTAAGAGGAACCTTAACCACTCAATTTAAATTTTGAAGGTATGAAGGGTGGTCTAGCCATGTGATGAGGGAAGAGTTGGCTTGACTGGAATGGATGAAGGGCCAGGTAAGAGAATCATAACTCACACACACAGGTTTTCCATTAAACAATAGATGCAGATCCTTAACTCTCTTCTAATAGTAGTCCACTCTTTCACATCAAGAAATTCACGAAGTAAATGAATTTCCCTTGAGACTCGACGAGTTGGACATCGTATACTTTAACTGATTTTTTATAGTTATCTTATCATTCGAGATAAGGTTTGTTGGGACATCGTTGGTTAAGTTGAAGTTAACACAATATCTCGTTACTCAAACTCTGTTGGGTAAAGGGATTGGAATATTACTAATCTTGGATAATTCGTAAAGGGAACCCATCTATAATCGATACTAAGTATATTAATGTTTGTAACATTCCGCTCTGGCACACTGAGAAAACTTATTCTTTGAGGACACTTGCTCGCAAGTGATCTGGACTTTTATGATAAGAAAACATTTATCCTTGATTATGATGCGATATGATAGATGACATGATGTTTTACTGCTTCGACATGGATAGGTGCTATTAACTCGGTTTTACTGAGTTTGCAGGGTTTTTGACCTTGAGGATGTAGAGGCATCGAAGAGACCCCTTGGACTCCGGATCGAGTCAGGGAGTGTGCTTTGGGGTTGATTGTTTACTGTGATTTTAGTATATTGATTTGATGATATCATGTGGACATGTTTTGATATGATTGTTGATGATGCAGGCTGACTATAGCTTGCCAACCAGACTCACATATGGAGTAAAGGGGCCACAAACGATTTCCATAGAGGTTGAGGGAGAGGTGTGGACAACAGTCCTGCCACAGCCTACTAGCACTCCTTTCGTGGCTTGAACTGTAGGTTAACAATTACCTAGTTCGAGAGGATCCAGGATTTCATGAGGGAAGACTGCGATAATAGCTCACTATGATTCTAAGGGGTGCGCAATAAGGTGGGGGCCTTATTCTTTAGAGCCCTTGGTCTCCCACAAGTTCACCTGGTGGAGTGTTGACTCCAAAGGTTATTGATGTCTACCAATCAGTCAAGTTGGCGAGTGGCACCCTTGGAGCACGTTGTGAAAAAGAAACACAAGTTGGCAAGGGGCATCCTTGGAGCATGTGGTGCATCCTGAAGGGAACGTCGTGCAAAAGAAACACAAGTTGGTGAGTGGCACCCTTGGAGCACGTGGTGCATCCTAAAGGGCACGTCATGCAAAAGAAACGAACGAGGTGAGTGGCACCCTTGGAGCACATGGTGCATCCTGAAGGGCATGTCACATTGATGTTGATGAAGGAACAAACTTAGATGGCCCTAAGAAATTTAACACATTAAGAAACTTTTAAACAACTTCCCTAAATAATTGTCGCCCCGTTCAGAATCTAATTCTAAGTCTAAAAATTCTCTAGGGTAAAATTTTGTTTAACCTTAAGAAAAAGACCCTATAAAAAATAAAAATAATAATTTAAACTAAAACCCACTTAAGTAATAGTTTAGTCTTCATAAAATTCTTGGGGTAAATGAAGAGAGTAAGAATTTAATTAAAACTAGTGGGTTTTAAAATTGCGAAGAAGAAATTAATTCTTAACTTGTGAAAGTATAAAAGATATTAAATTAATAATAAAAGGAAAAGACTAAATAGCGCAACTGCCATTTTGGCTCTAATAAAAGGGGAAGGAAGGGAAAAATAAAAATTAGGAAACTAAGGAATGGAGGAAACATAATAAAGGAAAAAAGGGGACATATGGTAAAAAGCAAGGTCAAGATAGTAAGGAATCAGCAATAAAGAACCTTCTAATTTGAGCTAATTTAGCAACGTCATTTTTAGGGAAAGTATTTAAAACATGTAAGGGGATCTAGGAACACCTAGGAGTAAATTTAGTTGCAACTCTAGGTGGGTGAGGGAAATGAGACAATTAAGAAATTTAAAGAAAATAATTATTGGAGGAAAGAGGGGGATGGACGACACTTGTGCGAAGGAGAATATTTAGAATATTTTTATTAAAACTTAATTTAAATGTGATTTAGGGAAAGTTTGAGGGTATAAAAACTATATAAAAGAAAGGGAAGATGAGGAAGAAAATGGGATCGACTGTTAGTGTAACGTTACGCTACCGGATTTGTGACTTGACTGATTACTTGTGGGGAGTTGGTATTTTTCCAGCTCGAATAGGAGTGGTAGCTTGGACTTGCGAGGTGAGCTGGGAAGTTAGACATACCATATGGATAGTGTGTGGCCCCTTTGTAGCTCGGGGGGATAAGGGGGAAGCAGAGTACCCCTAGCGATTGGCTGGGAGGTACCGGTGAGGTCTCGACGGTCGGCGAGTGGGAGTGGCACAAAGCGCCTGGACGACACTCAGAGCAGGAAAAGGGAAACGATACGCTCCTTGATTTGTAGAGTAGAATGCATTGGGTTATGATTAGATATGCTTGTGTAATGGTAATCTAGATGGATGAATGTTTAATTTCAATATATGTTGGTTATCATTGGGATGAATGGTTGTTCTTTATTTGCTTACTCCGGTGGATTGTTGTGTTTTTAATACTGCTGTAAATTTTACTGTGTAAATTGAGTAACCTCTAGCCTGGTAGTTATCATTTTGTTTCTATCCCATGTACGACTTAGATCACTGTGTACCACCACGCTGGAAAAGTGTTTCTTCCACACTCCTTCACAGTTTGATTACCTGAGAAAACCCCTTCTTGGCATTTTCGTTTTTGGCAATTGGTGACTGTGAATGTGAAATCCTTTTGGCAGCACGAGATAGTGGGGCAGACTCTCTTATTTCCTTGCTTCTGGAGGTGGCGATCAAACCTCAGACATTGTTTTGATATCTATTCCTACTTCTTGACTCATTAATGGCCAAATTTCTTTATTTTTAAGGCAACCTTTACTGCTATTTCTGTTGGTGGTGTCAGCGATCGATCCTTCTGCTGGCTATCAGCATTCCCCGTCAGACCTCACTTATTGACTGTGATACCATACCTTGAATCGATAATGCCAGAAATTTTTGACCTTGATTACTGCACGTCTGAGTTAAATGGTATTGTGTTTCACCCTGCTTGATTTACGAGCGTTTTTAGGATTGTCGGGCAAGGGATGTTTTTTTTGTTGGGAGGTAGTGGTGGTTCATGCTGAAGCATTGCAGGTTTCTAGTGCTCAGTCGTTCCTTCAATGTTTCTCTAGAGTCTGGGTTGCTTGGCGTTGCTGAGGCATTTCCATGAAATAAAATTTAATTATGTTGAATGACGGTCGCAGATTAACCCTTCTGGGGACCTGTGCATTCCTTTAAAAGTTATTGTCTTGGAAGCCATGATGCCAGTAAACTCTTGGGCATTTTCTTCTAGCCTGGTGTCTTCAGCTGATAGCTGGAAAATTTAACTGAGAAATCTCTATCCCTACAAATTGCCCTCATCCACGGCTGTATGGCCTTTTTCTCTGCCCAAGTCGTGTCCAGGTTGTCGGTTGTCTGGCCGCGTTGTTTATTTCCTCCCTAAATTTTTACCACTGTTTCTGAATCTTACCACGATTCTCACTTAATAGATGACCGTGTATCCTTGGCTGGATATACCACCGATAGGGGCCATGAAGGGATGATTGTGTTGTCTCTTTGATGATGGTCTTTAGGTGTTCTCGCTAGCATTTCCATTGCTACCCTTCAGTCTTAACGCAGTTGATGCTTGTGTCTGCCTTTTTACTTAATCGAAGCTCATGATAGGTTTGCATCCCAAAACAACTCAGTATCCGCTTGTTGGACCTACGTTGAGACCGTGGTCACCAGTTGACAGCGTGCTATTTTTAGACTGCCCTTTCATCGCTGTATTGCTTTATTATGGGTGGCAGCGAGATTTCCTAGATTTAATTGATTAGATTTTCTGGTGGCCCGCAACAACAGACAACAATGATTCTATTTTTAATGTATTTTTATTTATAGTTATCACATCAATTATTGTAATACATGGTGGTCGACAGACAACTTAAATAGGTTTTCATTTAAATACAACAAACTTGGGTGGTTGACCTTACGGTTGCCCATCTCTTAGTTTCTTTTTTCATCTATTTTTATAATGAACTTAATAACACAATATCCCTGATTGCGCTTGACTGTGGTAAGACCACCGATGACCCAATGCCGGGAGGATTGCTCTAAGTTGAAATAAATCACCTTTCGGGTTATACAATACCTTTTTGCTAATGAGAATATAGGAGTCTGCTTAGGATAGACAAAATCTATTTTTAATGTTTATAGGTGGTTGGTTTTCTAATTTAAAGGACGCTTGCTAATTTCTGCAAATTATCACGTGAATGTGGATGACCAACCTAAGTTGAATTGCGAGCCAACTCATCTTAAATGCTTATCCTTGTCCTTGTAAATGTTTAAGCCATGTCCTTAAATGCTTAACGGTGTTTCTTTTATTATATTAACCATCTTGTCAATTTCTTCAAGTCATGACAGGTTTCTAATGTCGCACTGTTTACTTTACTTTATTCATAGCTTTTAAGTTATTCAGGCTTGCTCCATTTATGGTGTAATATTAATGTAAATTTTTAATGCTTTCTTTAAAAGAATTTAGAATATTGCATCTATCATGGATTTGTAATCATTGGTTCATTGCACTAACTAATTGCTGGCTATTGATTTATAATTTAGATATTTGAATTAATGTTAATGTTAATTTATACGATGGCGTTAAAAAGGATTTTGAATATGGCGTCAATTATGGATTACGATCAATGCATTGTTGAGTCAATTATTGGTTCATAGTTAATGAATATCGTATTATAAACTTAGATCTTGAGTGAAGGTTAACGTGAACTTTTACAATGAATGTGTTTAATGACTTTAGAATGTTGCGTATTTATTGAACTATAGTTATAAACTAAATGTTAGATTCTCTTTAAATGATAAGTTTTAACCATTCATTATTTTGATTAAAATTAGGATAAATTACTGGGTTAAATGTTTAACCAGTCGAAGTTCAGACATGTATAATAAGGTTCCTTGAATGTTGTTTTAGAGGGTACCTTGATGTCGATTTATGATCTAAAGTTGCGCAATGGAATGACCTTAAGACTCATTTAGATTGTAGTCCCTGGTTTAATTTTTGTTGTACTTGGTTGCAATCCTTTAGTCACTTGGTCTGCTTGTGTCAGGCGGGATGTAGACACCTCCATGTTCCTCAGAACAATTGCCAGCCCTGAGACCTTAAATGGTTTAAACCGATGGGAACTTGGGCTTGAGCATTGCTTATGTGTCTTGGAGGTCCTAACCATTGCAGGGTAGGAAGGGTGGGTAGTCAGTCTTACTTCTTGTTGATTGATCTTCATTAAAGGCACACAGTTACTTGTTGAGAGACTTATTTCATCTTGTTGTGTTAGTCGTAATTTTCACCTTGTTCTTCATCGGGTGGTGACACAGATTCGAATGTGTTTACTTCCCTTGTTCACGCGTGCACACACTTTTAAACAAAAAAAAAAAAATGCACTTGTTCTAAGAGGTTTTTCGATGTAACGAGGAGGTTCATTACATATGGTATAAGAGCGGGTTCGAACTGTGACTTGGGATCGCTACGGCTTTCGTTGACATGATTGTTTACACTATTTCTAATCGAGTTGATTGTGTGCAAATGGTAGTCATGGTTAGAGGACGTCGTGGAGGCAGACGACGGGGTGCTAGGGGAGGAGGCATGATGCCTCCAGTAGCATCAACACCTGAGTGGTCTAACCCCCAGGGAGGCGAGCAAGTTCTCAGACAAGAGCAGATAGTAGTTGGCAACGTGGTCGAGATGATGAGATCTTTTCAACACATGTCTGAGGCACTGATGAGCTGATTGGAAAGAGATGAGGCCAGGGCATCGACACCTACTGAGGTCCCGCCACGTGCACCAGCCGTTACTGGTAGCATTCACCATGAACTCGAGAAGGTCAAATTTCCCAAGTTTTTTGGTGCCCCAGACGACGCAGCTGCGGAGGCATGGTTGGAGAACATGGCGATGTGCTTTGCACTTCGCGATTATACCTCCAACATGAATGTCCGCATGGAGGTCTTTCAAGTGAAGGGGAGCACTCTTCTATGGTGGAAGACACTCCTACCACAGCTAGACATGGCCATTGAAGATGTGTCATGGGAACTATTCGAGGAACGGTTCCGAGAGAGGTATCTTTCAGAGGAATTCATTGAGCATCAACTCAATGAGTTCAACGCTTAACGACAGGGAGTTTGTATGGTGCCCGAGTACGAGGAACGTTTTATGGATCTGCTCCAGTATGCTCCACACCTTAACACAGAGAAAATTAAGGTCAATTGGTTCGTGTTTGACCTTAACGGAAACCTGCGTGCAAAGGTTAGGATTTTGATGCCTCAAACCTTGCGCGATGCCATCCAAAAGGCCCTCATAGCCAAGGAGGAGCTCATTAGTGGGGGTCAGACCAGGACTCTAGAGAGACCAACAGGGCGGGTTTCATTTGGAGTACCACAGCATCAGACACCAGCGAGACATGCGCCAGGATATCATGGCTTCCAGAGGGGATCCACTTTCACTACACCCCGGTGACCGCCGCCTCAGTAGCGGACACCTTATCAGGGACCACAACACCAGCAGTAGCGTCACCTGTAATAGCAGTAGTTTAGGCTTGTTTGGCAGAATAGACCAGGGTTCTAAGCCAGTGGGTCATCATCTTCTACTTTGGGTACCAGGACTACTGGGCTGAAGAAGGGGTGTTGGATGTGTGGGGAGCCACACTACCAGTGCGACTATCCTGTGGAGAGGACCAGAGTGTCCAGATCAGCCGGACCCACTACAGTGGGAGATGTGGGTAAGGCCCATCAGATTCATGCAGCGGTGAATAACCACCAGGCAGAGCATTAGTCAACTGTGCTCGAGACGACAGGTATTGTCGCTGACCAGACCCTTAGTATTTTGATAGACCCAAGTGCTACTGAAAGTTTCATTCTGGTGCAGCGCTCAAAAGGATTAAGGTAAAGGCAGTTGAATAGGACGAGTTTAGCTTCGTAGAAATGGCTTTAGGAGCCAAACAGAAGGTTGGAGGAAAGGTTACGGGCTGTGCCCTCAACCTGGAAGAGTTTTTCATGAAGGTCAACTTATACATCATGATCTTAGAATCTTATGATGTCGTGATTGGTATGGATTGGTTGGAATCACATGAGGTGATACTCAACCATAAGACGAAAGGGTTGATCTTGGTCGATGACTAAGGACAGAGACATGCGATTGTAGGATGAAACCAGGGAGTCTCCCCGAGGTTCGTCTCTTCCTTACAGTTATGGAAGAGTATGCACAAGGGGTGCAAGATTTATCCGATCCTTGTGATAAACGAAAAGGGAGTAGTGGAAGGTCTAGAACACCTTCTGGTGGTGAAGGAGTGTGCAGACGTATTTACAGAGGAGTTACCTGGGATGCCACCGGAAAGGGAATTGGAGTTTACCATAGACCTGAAACCAGGGACCGAACCGATAGAAAGAACGCCTTATCGGATGTCAACCCCAGAGTTGCAAGAGTTGAAAATGCTACTCAAGGAGTTGCTGGACCTGGGACTGATACGTCCTAGTGTGTCCCCGTGGGGTGCACCTGTTATTTTCATTCAGAAGAAGGATGGATCATGGAGGCTTTGCATTTACTACTATCAACTGAACAAGGCTATGATCAAGAATCAGTATCCCTTACCAAGAATTGATGATCTATTCGATCAAATGAAGGGTGCGACGGTGTTCTCCAAGATCGATTTGTGATTAGGGTATCACCAGTTACGGATCAAGGAGGATGACGTCCCTAAAACCACCTTTAAGACGAGATTTGGACAGTACGAGTTTACGATTTTTCCATTTGGGCTAACAAACGCCCCAGGAGTATTTATGAGTTTGATGAACGGGGTGTTCTGCGAGTACTTGGACAAGTTCGTCCAAGTATTCATTGACAATATTTTGATCTACTCTCGGATGACAGAGGAGCATGACGAGCACTTGCGCTTGGTACTACAGTGTCTGCGAGAGCACAAATTGAATGGGAAGTTGTCCAAATTCTCTTTTTATCAGTCGAGGATTCACTACTTAGGGCATGTCATCTTCGACGAAGGCATCATCGTGGATCCAACCAAGGTTGAGGCTATTACGGAATGGCCAGCATCAACGAATGTCACAGAAGTGCGTAGCTTTATGGGTTTAGCAGGTTACTATCGATGGTTTGTCGAGGGATTTTCGAAGATAGAAAATCCGATCACGGAATTGCAGAACAAAAATAAGAAGTTTGGTCGGACCAAGAAATGCGTGGAAGCATTTCAGAGGCTTAAAGAGTTGTTGACAACAATTTTGATACTAAAGATCCTTGACATGGACGCGGACTTCTTGGTATGAATAGACGCATCCAAGGAAGGTTTGGGTAGAGTCTTGATGCAAGACGAACAAGTGATTGATTACATTTCGAGGAAATTGAGAAGGCATGAGGAGAACTACGCGACACACGATTTGGAGTTATTAGCCATCGTATATGCCTTGAAGGTTTGGAGACACTACCTTGTTGGATGAAAATTTGAACTAAGGAGTTATCATTATGGACTACAACACATTTTTACGCAAAGCGACCTGAACGTGCAACAACGACATTGGTCAGAATTTCTTAGTGAATACGAATTTGTGACTACTTACATAAAGGGAACAATGAACCGAGTGGTAGATTCTTTGAGTCAGAGGCCACGCATCTTTTCAGTGTTGCCACTTTAGACGAATCTACGTGAAGTGATTCTAACCTTACAACGTGACAACGACTGGTACAAGGAGGTTGAGGGCTTTATTAGACAAAACACAATGATGGTACCATGATATGATGGATTTTCTTTTGATAGCGATGGGTTATTGAGGTTTAAAAGTCATATTTATGTACCGCCAAATGACGAGTTGAAGATGTTGATCTTGAGTGAGGCTCATAGAGCAGTTTACATGGCTCACCTAGGAGTCATGAAGATGAGGGCAGATCTTAAACCCTTATTCTTCTGGAGGGGAATGAAGGATGACATAGTTAACTATGTGGCTAGGTGTCTGGAGTGTCAGCAGGTAAAGGCTGAACATAGACACCCAACAATATTACTACAACCACATGCCATTATGGAATCGAAATGGGAAGTTATTTCGATGGAATTTATTGTTGGATTCCCACTGATGGCAAGGAGACACGACTCAATTTTCGTAGTAGTAGACACTCTGACGAAGAGTGCTCACTTTATTTGTGTGCATACGACGTATCAGGCACCTGACATAGCTAGATTTTTCATCACTGAGATTGTGAGGCTACATGGCGTGCCTAAAAGGATTATATATGATCAAGGATCGGTGTTTACTGGACGATTTTGGATGAGTTTCCAAGAGGCCTTGGGAACCCAAATTAACTTTAGTACTTTGTATCACCCATAGACTGACGGACAGACTGAACGAATGAACTAAACCTTGGAGGACATGTGCGCATGTATGTGATGGACCAACAAAAACATTGGGAATAATTGTTGCCACTAGTAGAGTTCGCTTACAACAACAGTTACTGGAGAACAATTAAGATGGCGCCTTTCGAGTTTCTTTACGGGTGACCATGTCAGACGCCTTTGAGTTGGGATCGACTTGACGATAGGGTCTTGGTGGGACCAGAAGTGATCCAAGAAATGGAAGAACAAATGAAAAAATTAATACAAAGGATTAAAGAAGTGCAAGATGAACAAAAGAGTTATGCTGATGCGCACAGAGATGACCGTAGTTATGAGGTCGGTGATCGATTCTTCTTGCGGGTTAAACCGCATAAGAGTTTGATAAAGTTTGGAAAGGGAGTTAAACTCTCTCCTAGGTTCGTGGGACCTTTCGTGATTATGGAGAGAAAGGGGCCCGTGGCCTATCGACTAGCCTTGCCTGATTCTTTGAGGCGTATGCACGATGTAGTTTGTGCATCTGTTTTGAGACACTATATTAGTGATCCTACACATGTGATTGAGATGAGTTCCTTGCAGGTATCAGATGAGAGAGCGCTCATGGCTAGGCCAGTCCACATCTTATATCACCACGTTCGACAGTTACGACGTCGAATGGTAGATTAGGTCAAGGTCCAGTGGGAAAACTATAGTCCGCACTCGACAACCTGGGAGGACGCAGATGATATGCGCCAACAATTTCCATTTTTGTTTGATAGATAGACTTATGATACCGTGATACATTTATTTTGTCATTTATACCATGAAACTTCAAGATGAAGTTTAGACCAAGAGGGGGTGTATGTAACATCCCGCTCTGGCGCACTGAGAAAACTTATTCTTTGAAGACACTTGCTCGCAAGTGACCTGAACTTTTATGATAAGAAAACATTTATCCTTGATTATGATGCGATATGATAGATGACATGATTTTTTACTTCTTCGACATGGACAGGTAATATTGACTTGGTTTTACTGAGTGTGCAGGGTTTTTGACCTTGAGGATGCAGAGGCATCGACGGGACCCCTTGGACTCCGGATCAAGTCAGGGAGTGTGCTTTGGGGTTGATTGTTTACTGTGATTTTAGTATATTGATTTGATGATATGATGTGGACATATTCTGATATGATTGTTGATGATGCAGGTTGATGATAGCTTTCCGACCAGACTCACATATGGAGTAAAGGGGCCACACACGATTTCCAGAGAGGTTGAGGGAGAGGTGTGGATAGCAGCCTTGCCACAGCCTACTAACACTCTCGTCGTGGCTCAAACTGTAGGTTAACGATTACCTAGTTCGATAGGATCCACGATGCCATGAGGGCATACTGTGACAATCGCTCACGATGATTCTAAGGGGCACGCAATAAGGTGGGGGCCTTATTCCTTACAGCCCTTAGTCTCCCACAAGTTCACCTGGTTGAGTGTTGACTCCAGGGGTTATTGATGTCTACCAATTAGTCAAGTTGGCGAGTGGCACCCTTGGAGCATGTGGTGCATCCTAAAGAGCATGTCACGCAAAAGAAACAAAAGTTTTTGAGTGGCACCCTTGGAGAACATGGTGCATCCTGAAGGGCACATCATGCAAAAGAAACACAAGTTGGCGAGTGGCACCATTGGAGCACGTGGTGCATCCTGAAGGGCACGTCGCGCAAAAGAAATGAATGAGGCGAGTGTCACCCTTGGAGCACGTGGTGCATCCTGAAGGGAACGCCGCATTGATGTTGATGAAGGAACAAAATTAGATGGCCCTAAGACATTTATCACATTAATAAATTCTTAAACAACTTCCCTAAATAATTGTCGCCCCGTTCATAATCTAAATCTAAATCTAAAACTTCTCTAGGGTAAAATTTTGTTTAACCTTAAGAAAAAGACCCTATAAAAAATAAAAATAATAATTTAAACTAAAACCCACTTAAGTAATAGTTTAGTCTTCATAAAATTCTTGGGGTAAATGAAGAGAGTAAGAATTTAATTAAAACTAGTTGGTTTAAAAATTGCAAAGAAAAAATTAATTCTTAACTTGTGAAAGTATAAAAGATATTAAATTAATAATAAAAGGAAAAGACTAAATAGCGCAACTGCCATTTTGGCTCTAATAAAAGGTGAAGGAAGGGAAAAATAAAAATTAGGAAACTAAGGAATGGAGGAAACATAATAAAGGAAAAATGGGGACATATGGTAAAAATCAAGGTCAACATAGTAAGGAATCGACAATAAAGAACCTTCTAATTTGAGCTAAT
>JZKD02S1038963.1:289593-306987 GCA_000966675.3 Picea glauca | reverse complement strand
GAAATGCTAGATGTGGGTGGCCGACAAAAAATTCCGAAATAGAGAATATGAAACCTCTTAGGCATATCATGTAATACGATAAAAGTTGAAATTTCCTAGCCATAGTAATAGTAACAATTCATTCCAATATTGATACAAATCGATACAATAAAATAAAGGAATACCAATAGCTCTATTGATACAGTTAAATTATGGAAACATAGTAGATCGGGACAATCAAATTGAATAAATAGAAGTTGAGAGGCCCTTGACTTTAATATTTCAAATTTAACAGTAAACAACATTAGACAATCAGGAGACAAACTAGTTATGATTCATCATATCATTCCGGGTATACAAGACAGGAACCGTGACTCAATATTAAAGAAATTTATTACATATCTTGACCAGACTTAAAATCAAATGAGGATCCAATTCTTATGTAAGTACTGTGTGTTATTCCAACAATGGAAAAACTACCACAAGATGGGGTTAATCTTCAACCAAATGATACTGAAGTCAAAACAAAACTACATTTTTAACAAAAAAACTGGATGGGACCACAGCCTCCATTTTTCTAGAACCAGTAAAGGTAAGTCTGAAAGATAATGGGAATAGAACCCGAATACCTTTTTTTTTTAGCATAGGGGTGAGCATACAAAACTTGCGTAGACGGAATCTCTAAAAAATCTACCCTTTAAATATTAATAATTATATGAAAGAAAGGTAAACATAAACATCAACAGAATGAAAATTCTTAGTAATAGAGTATTCCAGAGTGGCACTCAACTTTTGGCATGGAAGCTGTTGTCTTTCCCTTGTCAATTTCTATCTTGTTAGATGTCCGGGCTGAGGGAGGATGGTGCAGTGACTCCCTAATGGGTATCCTCGCATAAACAGGGCCCATCATTAGTGTTGGTACTGAATCTCAAAATCCATTACTCATGAAATGAAATAATCGGTAGTGCTAGTTTATTTTAACATACAAATGGTATAATCCATGTTGTGCAGAGACATAGTATAAAATTTTCACACAGAACATAGACTATACCTAACTGTTGAGTTTAAACCCTTCCAGAACCAAACTGCAGAGAGCATTTATAAATCAACAATCAATACAGAGATATCCTTCTACTGAATCCAAATGGGGTAGACTACGATAATGACAATAACTTCTATAAGCTCAAAGGAATTGTTCGAAAAATCATAGAGGTCACATGTTAATGACACCAGACATAAATATGTTAGACATAAAAGAAAATAGCATATGCAAAGAACCAGCTAAAGCTTTATGAAATTATAGAAGTATGGATTCACCCCTTTACAAAGAAAGGAAATAAAATACAATGTATTATGTATTTCCCAATGGGACCATTCCTTTCCGAAAGAGAATTCTCGCACAGTCTCATGAATATTTAGCTTCAGGCCTCAACTTACAGATCGTAAGGGGTAACTATAAACGAAATTTACGAAACCCTGGGAATTGACAACACAGAGAATCACATTCCTTTGACACACCAGACAAGAAAGAACTTGCAACATGTTCTTATTTATTCTGTAAACAAAAATTAACACCAGACTAAGACTACATGCAACCTCAGGAAAGGTTTAATATCAAACCTCTACATATATCAATAGAGAGGCCATAAGAAAATAACGACAATCGGGACATGAAAACCTAGGATTGTATTTTCCCAAAAAAATACATTGCAGGCATAAAGTCCCTAAGTTGGAACAAGGGTTTAGGAAGCCAAGACTTCTCAAAGAAACTAGAGAGTAAATCTATAGTAACATTACTTATAGAGACAGGAAGTAGTCCAAGAAATTTATAGAGAATAACGATAATGGGAGATGTAAGCAATAACAAGTAAATATTGACATGAGGGTTCTTCCACTATAATAAATAATCCAAACCTTGTTTCATAACCAAAACACAGGATTAACGAAATCTTACCAGGGAGGGCGAATGGCGATGTCCTCCCACCAATAACGATTTCCCCAAATCAACGACATGCTTCAGTAAGAAAAAAAATACGCAGAGCCTTTCGAAAGACTCCATAATGAAACAACAAACACAATAAAACCCTAAGAGGAACCTTAACCACTCAATTTAAATGTTGAAGGTATGAAGGGTGGTCTATCCATGTGATGGGGAAGAGTTGGATTGACTGGAATGGATGAAGGTCCAGGTAAGAGAATCATAACTCACACACACAGGTTTTCCATTAAATGATAGATGCAGATCCTTAACTCCCTTATAATAGTAGTCCACTCTTTCACATCAAGAAATTCACGAAGTAAATGAATTTCCCTCGAGACTCGACGAGTTGGAAATCGTATACTTCAACTGCTTTGTTATAGTTAGCTTATCATTTGAGAGAAGGTTTTTTGGGACATCGTTGGTTAAGTTGAAGTTAACACAAGATCTCGTTACTCGAACTCTGCTGGGTAAAGGGATTGGAATATTAATAATCTTGGATAATTCGTAAAGGGAACCCATCTATAATCGAGACTATCTATATTAATGTTTGTAACATCTCACTCTGGCGCACTGAGAAAACTTATTCTTTGAGGACACTTGCTCGCAAGTGATCTGGACTTTTATGATAAGAAAACATTTATCCTTGATTATGATGCGATATGATAGATGACATGATGTTTTACTGCTTCGACATGGACAGGTGTTATTAACTCGGTTTTACTGAGTGTGCAGGGTTTTTCACCTTGAGGATGCAGAGGTATCGACGGGACCCCTTGGACTCCGGATCGAGTCAGAGAGTGTGCTTTGGGGTTGATTGTTTACTGTGATTTTAGTATATTGATTTGATGATATGATGTGGACATGTTTTGATATGATGGTTGATGATGCAGGCTGACGATAGCTTGCCAACCAGACTTACATATGGAGTAAAGGGGCCACACACGATTTCCAGAGAGGTTGAGGGAGAGGTGTGGACAACAGCCCTGCCACAGCCTACTAGCACTCCCGTCTTGGCTTGAACTGTAGGTTAATGATTACCTAGTTCGAGAGGATCCACGATGTCATGAGGGAAGACTACAATAATTGCTCACGATGATTCTAAGGGGTGCGCAATAAGGTGGGGGCCTTATTCCTTGGAGCCCTTAGTCTCCCACAAGTTCACCTGGCGGAGTGTTGACTCCAAAGGTTATTGGTGCATCCTAAAGGGCACGTTGTGCAAAAGAAACAAAAGTTGGAAAGGGGCACCCTTGGAGCACGTGGTGCATCCTGAAGGGCACGTCGCGCAAAAGAAATATAAGTTGGCGAGTGGCACCCTTGGAGCACATGGTGCATCCTGAAGGGCACGTCGTGCAAAAGAAACAAACGAGGTGAGTGGCACCCCTGGAGCACATGGTGCATCTTGAAGGGCACATCACATTGATGTTGATGAAGGAACAAACTTAGATGGCCCTAAGAAATTTAACACATTAAGAAATTCTTAAACAACTTCCCTAAATAATTGTCGCCCTGTTCAGAATCTAATTCTAAGTCTAAAACTTCTCTAGGGTAAAATTTTGTTTAACCTTAAGAAAAAGACCCTATAAAAAATAAAAATAATAATTTAAAATAAAACCCACTTAAGTAATAGTTTAGTCTTCATAAAATTCTTGGGGCAAATGAAGAGAATAAGAATTTAATTAAAACTAGTGGGTTTAAAAATTGCAAAGAAGAAATTAATTCTTAACTTGTGAAAGTATAAAATATATTAAATTAATAATAAAAGGAAAAGACTAAATAGCACAACTTCCATTTTGGCTCTAATAAAAGGGGAAGGAAGGGAAAAATAAAAATTAGGAAACTAAGGAATGGAGGAAACATAATAAAGGAAAAAAGGGGACATATGGTAAAAAGCAAGGTCAACATAGTAAGGAATCGGCAATAAAGAACCTTCTAATTTGAGCTAATTTAGCAATGTCATTTTTAGGGAAAGTATTTAAAACATGCAAGGGGATCTAGGAACACCTAGGAGTAAATTTAGGAGAAACTCTAGGTGGGTGAGGGAAATGAGACAATTAAGAAATTTAAAGAAAATAATTATTGGAGGAAAGAGGGGGATGGACGACACTTGTGCGAAGGAGAATATTTAGAATATTTTTATTGAAACTTAATTTAAATGTGATTTAGGGAAAGTTGGAGGGTCTAAAAACTTTATAAAAGAAGGGGAAGATGAGGAATAAAATGGGATCGATTGTTAGTGTAACATTACACTACCGGATTTGTGACTTGATTGATTACTTGTGGGGAGTTGGGATTTTTCCAGATCGAATAGGAGTGGTAGCTCGGACTTGTGAGGTGAGTTGGGAAGCTAGACATACCATCTGGATAGTGTGTGGCCCCTTTGCAACTCAAGGGGATAAGGGGAAAGAAGAGTACCCCTAGCGATTGGCTAGGAGGTACCGGTGAGGTCTCGACGGTCGGTGAGCGGGAGTGGCACAGAGCATGTGGACGACACGCGGAGCAGGAAAAGGAAAACGATACGCTCCTTGATTTGTATTGTAGAATGCATTAGGTTATGATTATATATGCTTGTGTAATGGTAATATATATGGATGCATGTTTAATTTCAATATATGTTGGTTATCGTTGGGCTGAATGGTTGTTCTTTATTTGCTTACTCCGACGGATTGTTGTGTTTTTAATACTGCTGTAAATTTTACTGTGTACATTGAGTAACCTCTAGCCTGGTAGTTATCCTTTTGTTTCTATCCCCTGTACGACTTAGCTGATTGTGTACCACCACGCTGGAAAACTGTTTTTGCCACACTCCTTCGCAGTTTGATTACCTGAGAAAACCCCTTCCTGCCATTTTTGTTTTTGGCAATTGGTCACTGTGAATCTGAAATCCTTTTGGTAGCACGAGATAGTGGGGCAGACTCTCTTATTTCCTTGCTTCTGGAGGTGGCGATCAAACTTCGAACATTGTTTTGATATCTATTTCTACTTCTTGACTCATTACTGGACGAATTTCTTTATTTTTAAGGCAACCCTTACTACTATTTCTGTTGGTGGTGTCAACAATCTATCCTTCTGCTAGCTGTCAGCATTCCCCGTCAAAACTCACTTATTGACTGGGATACCATACCTTGAATCGATAATGCCATAAATTTTTGACCTTGCATACTGCGCGTCTGAGTTAAATGGTATTGTGTTTCACCCTGCTTGATTTGCGAGCGTTTTTAGGATTGTCGGGCAAGGGATGTTTTTTTTGTTGGGAGGTAGTGGTGGTTCATGCTGAAGCATCGCAGGTTTCTAGTGCTCAGTCGTTCCTTCAAAGTTTCTCTAGAGTCTAGGTTGCTTGGAGTTGCTGAGGCATTGCCATGAAATAAAATTTATTTATGTTGAATGACGGTCGTAGATTAACCCTTCTGGGGACCTGTGCGTTCCTTTAAAAGTTGTTGTCTCGGAAGCCATGATGCCAATGAACTCTTGGGAATTTTCTTCTAGCCTGGTGTCTTCAGCTGATAGTTGGAAAATTTAATTGAGAAATATTTGTCCGTGCAAATTGCCCTCATGCACGGCTGTATGGCCTTTTTCTCTACCCAAGTTGTGTCCAAGTTGTCAGTTGTCTGGACGCGTTGTTTCTTTCCTCCCTAAATTTTTACCATTGTTTCTGAATCTTACCATGATTCTCACTTAATAGATGACCATGTATCCTTGGCTGGATGGACCATCGATAGGGGCCATGAAGGGCTGACTGTGTTGTCTCCTTGATGATGGTCGTTAGGTGTTCTCACTAGCATTTCTGTTGCTACCGTTCAGTCTTAATGTAGTTGATGCCTGTGTCTTCCTTTTTACTTAATCAAAGCTCATGATAGGTTTGCATCCTAAAAAAACTCAGTATCCGCTCGTTGGACCTGCGCTGAGACCGTGGTCACCAACTGACAGCGTGTTGGTTTTATACCGCCCTTTCATCACTGTATTTCTTTATTATGGGTGGCAAAAAAATTTCCTAGATTTAATTGATTAGAGTTTCTGGTGGCTCGCAACAAAAGAAAACAATGATTCTATTTTTAATGTTATTTTATTTACAGTTATCACATCAATTATTGTAATACATGGTGGTCGATAGACAACTTAAATAGGTTTTCATTTAAATACAACAAACTTGGGTGGTTGACCTTACGGTTGCCCATCTCTTAGTTTCTTTTTTCATCTATTTTTATAATGAACTTAATAACACAATATCCCTGATTGCGCTTGACTGTGGTAAGACCATCGATTACCCAATGTCAGGAGGATTTCTCTAAGTTGAAATAAATCACCTTTCAGGTTATACAATACATTTTTTCTAATGAGAATATAGGAGTCTGCTTAAGATAGACAAACTCTATTTTTAATGTTTATAGGTGGTTGGTTTTCTAATTTAAAGGACGCTTGCTAATTTTTGCAAATTAGCACGTGAATGTGGATGACCAACCTAAGTTGAATTGCGAGCCATCTCGCCTTAAATCCTTATCCTTTTCCTTATAAATGTTTAATCCATGTCCTTAAATGCTTAACATTGTTTCTTTTATTATATTAACCATCTTGTCAATTTCTTCAAGTCATGACAGGTTTCTAATGCCGCATTGTTTACTTTAATTTATTCATAGCTTTTAAGTTATTTAGGCTTGCTCCATTTATGGCGTAATATTAATGTAAATTTTTAATGCTTTCTTTAAAAGAATTTAGAATATTTCATCTATCATGGATTTGTAATCATTGGTTCGTTGCACTAACTAATTGTTGGCTATTGATTTATAATTTAGATATTTGAGTTAATGTTAATGTTAATTTATACGATGGAGTTAAAAAGGATTTTGAATATAGCGTCAATTATGGATTACGATCAATGCATTGTTGAGTCAATTATTGGTTCATAGTTAATGAATATCGTATTATAAACTTAGACCTTGAGTGAAGGTTAACGTGAACTTTTACATTGAATGCGTTTAATGACTTTAGAATGTTGCATATTTATTGAACTATAGTTATAAACTAAATGTTATATTCTCTTTAAATGATAAGTTTTAACCATTTATTATTTTGATTAAAATTAGGATAAATTAATGGGTTAAATGTTTAACCAGTCGAAGTTCAGACTTGTATAATAAGGTTCCTTGAATGTTGTTTGAGAGGGTACCTTGATGACGATTTATGATCTAAAGTTGTGCAATGGAATGACCTTAAGACTCATTTAGATTGTAGTCCCTGGTTTAATTTTTGTTGTACTTGGTTGCAATCCTTTACTCGCTTGGTTTTCTTGTGTCGGGTGGGATGTAGAGACCTCCATGTTCCTCAGAACAGTCGCCAACCCTGAGACCTTAAATGGTTAAAATCGATGGGAACTTGGGCTTGAGCATTGCTTATGTGTCTTGGAGGTCCTAACCATTGCAAGGTAGGATGGGTGGGTGGCCAGTCTTACTTCTTGTTGATTGATCATCATTAAAGGCACACAGTTACTTGTTGAGAGACTTATTTCATCTTGTTGTGTTAGTCGTAATTTTCACCTTTTTCGTCGTCGGGTGGTGACGCAGAGTCGAATGTGTTTACTTCCCTTGTTCACGCGCGCACACACTTTTAAACAAAAAAAAAATGCACTTGTTCTAAGAGGTTTGTCGGCGTAACGAGGAGGTTCATTATGTATGGTATCAGAGTAGGTTCGACCCGTGACTTGGGATCGCTACGGCTTTCGTTGACATGATTGTTTACACTATTGCTAATCGAGTTGATTGTGTGCAAATGATAATCATGATTAGAGGACGTCACGGAGGCAGACGACGGGGTGCTAGGGGAGGAGGCATGACGCCTCTAGTAGCATCCATGCCTGAGTGGTCTAACCCCCAGGGAGGCGAGCAGGTTCTCAGACAAGAGCAGATAGCAGTTGGCGACGTGGTCGGGATGATGAGATCTTTTCAGCGCATGTTCGAGGCACTGATCAGCCACTTGGACAGAGATGAGGCCAGGGCGTCGAAACCTACTGAGGTCCCGCCACGTGCACCGCCCGTTACTGGTAGCATTCACCGTGAAATTGAGAAGGTCAAATTTTCCAAGTTTTTTGGTGCCCCAGACGACGCAGCTGCCGAGGCATGGTTGGAGAACATGGCGATGTGCTTCTCACTTCGCGATTATACCTCCAACATGAAGGTCCGCATGGCGTTCTTTCAACTGAATGGGAGCGCTCTTCTATGGTGGAAGACACTCCTACCGCAGTTGAACATGGCGATTGAAGACATGTCATGGGAATTGTTCAAGGAACGGTTTCGAGAGAGGTATATTTCAGAGGAATTCATTGAGCGTCATCTCAATGAGTTCAATGCTTAACAACAGGGAGTTCGTATGGTTCCCGAGTACGAGGCACGTTTTATGGAGATGCTCCAGTATGCTCCACACCTTAACATAGAGAAACTTAAGGTCAACTGGTTCGTGTTTGGCCTTAATGGCAGCCTACATGCAAAGGTTAGGATTTTGATGCCTCAAACCTTGCGCGATGCCATCCAGAAGGCCCTCATAGCCGAGGAGGAGCTCATCAGTAGGGGTCAGACCAGCACTCCAAAGAGACCAATAGGGCAGGTTTCATTTGGAGTACCATAACATCAGACACCAGTGAGACATGCACTAGGATATCATGGCTTCCAGAGGGGATCCACTTTCACTACACCTTGACGACCACCGCCTCAGCAGTGGACACCTTATCAGGGACCACAGCACTAGCAACAACATCACTCATAGAAGCAATAGTTTAGGCCTGTTTGGAAGAACAGACCAGGGTTCCAGGCCAGTGGGTCATCATCTTCTACTTCGGGTACCAAGACTACTGGGCTGAAGAAGGGGTGTTGGACGTGTGGGGAGCCACACTACCAGCACGACTGTCCTATGGAGAGGACTAGCGTGTCTCGATCAGCTAGACCCACTATAGTGGGAGATATGGGTAAGTCCCATCAGATTCATGTAGTCGTGAATAATCGCCAGGTAGAGCATCAGTCGAATGTGCTTGAGACGACAGGTACTGTCGCTGACCAGACCCTTGGTATTTTGATAGACCCAGGTGCTACTGAAAGTTTCATTCTGGTGCAGCGCTAAAAAGGATTAAGGTAAAGGTAGTTTAACAGGATGAGTTTATCTTTGTAGAAATGGATTTAGGATCCAAACAGAAGGTTGGAGGAAAGGTTACGGGTTGTTCCCTCAACCTGGGAGAGTTTTTCATGAGGGTCAACTTATACATCACGATCTTAGGATCTTATGATGTCGTGATTGGTATGGATTGGTTGGAATCCCATGAGGCGATACTCAACCATAAGACGAAAGGGTTGATCTTGGTCGATGATGAAGGACAGAGACATGCGATTTTAGGACAGAACCAGGGAGTCTCCCTGAGGTTCGTCTCTTCCTTACAGTTACGGAAGAGTATGCGCAAGGGGTGCAAGATTTATCCGATCCTTGTGCTAAACGAAAAGGGAGTAGTGGAAGGTCTAGAACACCTTCCGGTGGTTAAAGAGTTTGCAGACATATTTCAAGAGGAGTTACCTGGGATGTCGCCGGAAAGGGAATTGGAGTTTACCATAGACCTGAAACCAGGGACCGAACCGATAGCAAGAATGCCTTATCGGATGTCGACCCCAGAGTTGCAGAAGTTGAAAATGATACTGAAGGAGTTGTTGGACCTCGGACTGATACGTCCTAGTGTTTCCCCGTGGGGTGCACCTGTTATTTTCATTCAGAAGAAGGATGGATCATGGAGGCTTTGCATTGACTACCGTCAACTGAACAAGGCTACGATCAAGAATCAGTATCCCTTACCAAGAATTGATATCTGTTCGATCAAATGAAGGGTGCGACGGTGTTCTCCAAGATAGATTTGTGATTAGGGTATCACCAGTTATGGATCAAGGAGGATGACGTCCCTAAAACTACCTTTAAGATGAGATTTGGACATTACGATTTTACGGTTTTGCCATTTGGGCTAACAAACGCCCCAGGAGTATTTATGAGTTTGATGAACGGGGTTTTCTACGAGTACTTGGACAAGTTCGTCCAAGTATTCATTGATGATATTGTGATCTACTCTCGGATGACAAAGGAGCATGACGAGCACTTGCGCTTGGTACTACAGTGTCTACGAGAGAAAAAATTGAATGGGAAGTTGTCCAAATGCTCTTTTTATCAGTCGAGGATTCACTACTTAGGGCATGTCATCTCCGACGAAGGCATCGTCGTGGATCCAGCGAAGGTTGAGGCTATTACGGAATGGCCATCGCCAACAAATGTCACAGAAGTGTGTATATTTATGGGTTTAGAAGGTTACTATCGATGGTTTGTCGAGGGATTTTCGAAGATAGCAAATCTGATCACGGAATTGCAGAAGAAAAATAAGAAGTTTCGTCGGACTGAGAAATGCGCGGAAGCATTTCGGAGGCTTAAAGAGTTGTTGACAACAGTGTCGATACTAAATATCCCTGACATGGACACGTACTTCTTGGTATGCATAGACGCATCGAAGGAAGGTTTGGGCAGAGTCTTGATGCAAGACAGACAAGTGATTGCTTACATTTCGAGGAAACTGAGAAGGCATGAGGAGAACTACGTGATGCACAATTTGGAGTTATTAGCCATCGTATATTCCTTGAAGGTTTGGATACACTACCTTGTTGGATGAAAATTTGAACTAAGGAGTGATCATTGTAGACTACAACACATTTTTACGCAAAGCGACCTGAACGCGCAACAACGACGTTGGTCGGAATTTCTTAGCGAATACGAATTTGTGACTACTTACATAAAGGGAACAATGAACCGAGTGGTAGATTCTTTGAGTTGGAGGCCACGCATATTTTCGATGTTGCCACTTCAGACGAATCTACGTGAAGGGATTCTAACCTTACAACGTGACAACGACTGGTACAAGGAGGTCGAGGGCTTTATTGGACAAAACATAATGATGGTACCATGATATGATGGATTTTATTTTGATAGCGATGGGTTATTGAGGTTTAAAATTCGGATTTACGTACCACCAAACGACAAGTTGAAGATGTTGATCCTGAGGGACGCTCATAGATCAGTTTAAATGGCTCACCCGGGAGTCACGAAGATGAGGGCAGATCTTAAACCCTTCTTCTTTTGGAGGGGAATGAACGCCGACATAGTTAACTATGTGGCCAGGTGTCTGGAGTGTCAACAGGTAAAGGCTGAACATAGACACCCAATAGGATTACTACAACCACATGTCATTCTGGAATCGAAATGGGAAGTCATTTCGATGGATTTTATTGTTGGATTTCCACTGACGGCAAGGAGACATGACTCGATTTTCATAGTAGTAGACACTCTGACGAAGAGTGCTCACTTTATTCATGTGCATATGACGTATCAGGCATCTTACATATCTAGAGTTTTCATCACTGAGATTGTGAGGCTGCATGGCATGCCTAAGAGGATTATATCCGATCAAGGATCGGTGTTTACTGGACAATTTTGGACGAGTTTCCAAGAGGCCTTGGGAACCCAAATTAACTTTAGTACTGTGTATCACCCATAGACTGATAGACTGACTGAATGAATGAACCAAACCTTGGAGGAAATGTGCACATGTACGTGGTGGACCAAAAAAAGTGTCGGGAAGAATTCTTGCCACTAGTAGAGTTCTCTTACAACAACAGTTACCGGAGCACCATTAAGATGGCGCCTTTCGAGTTTCTTTACGGGCGACCATGTCAGACGCATTTGAGTTGGGATCGACTTGAGGATAGGGTCCTGGTGGGACCAAAAGCGATCCAAGAAATGGAAGAACAAATGCAAACAATAATACAAAGGATTAAAGAAGTGCAAGATCAACAAAGTAGGTATGCTGATGCGAACAGAGTCGACCGTAGTTATGAGGTCGACGATCGATTCTTCTTGTGGGTTAAACCGCATAAGAGTTTGATCAAGTTTGGAAAGGGAGCTAAACTCTCTCCTAGTTTCGTGATACCTTTTGTGATTATGGAGAGAAAGGGGCCCGTGGCCTATTGACTAGCCTTGCCTGATTCTTTGAGGCGTATGCACGATGTATTTCATGCATCTATTTTGAGACACTATATTAGTGATCCTACACATGTGATTGACATGAGTTCCTTGCAGGTATCAGACAAGGGAGCACTCACGGATGAGCCAGTCCACATCTTAGATCACTGCATTCTATAGTTATGACGTCGAACGGTAGATCAGGTGAAGGTCCAGTGGGACAACTATAGTTCGCACTCGAAAACCTGGGAGGACGCAGATGATATGCACCAACAGTTTCAATTTTTGTTTGATAGATAGACTTATGATCCCGTGATACATTTATTTTGGCATTTATACCATGAAACTTCAGGATGAATTTTATACCAAGAGGGGGTGTATGTAACATCCCACTCTGGCGCACTGAGAAAACTTATTCTTTGAGGACACTTTCTCGCAAGTGACCTGAACTTTTATGATAAGAAAACATTTATCCTTGATTATGATGCGATATGATAGATGACATGATTTTTTATTTCTTCGACATGGACATGTGCTATTGACTTAGTTTTACTGAGTGTGCAGGGTTTTTGACCTTGAGGATGTAGAGGCATCGACGAGACCCCTTGGACTCCGGATCGAGTCAGGGAGTGTGCTTTGGGGTTGATTGTTTACTGTGATTTTAGTATATTGATTTGATGATATGATGTGAACATGTTTAGATATGATGGTTGATGATGTAGGCTGACGATAGCTTGCTGACCAGACTCACATATGGAGTAAAGGGGCCACACACGATTTCCAGAGAGGTTGAGGGAGAGGTGTGGACAACAGCCCTGCCACAGCCTACTAACACTCCTGCCATGGCTTGAACTATAGGTTAACGATTACCTAGTTCTATAGGATCCACGATGTCGTGAGGGAAGACTGTGAAAATCACTCACGATGATTCTAAGGGGCACGCAATAAGGCAAGGTCCTTATTCCTTAGAGCCCTTAGTCTCCCACAAGTTCACTTGGCGGAATGTTGACTCCAGGGGTTATTGATGTCTACCAATCAGTCAAGTTGGCGAGTGGTACCCTTGGAGCACGTGGTGCATCCTGAAGGGAACATGACACAAAAGAAACACAAGTTGGTGAGTGGCACCCTTGGAGCACGTGGTGCATCTTGAAGGGCACGTCGCGCAAAAGAAACACAAGTTGGCGAGTGGCACCCTTGGAGCACGTGGTGCATCCTGAAGGGCACGTCGCGCAAAAGAAACGAACGAGGCGAGTGGCACCCTTGGAGCACGTGGTGCATCCTGAAGGGAACTTCGCACTGATGTTGATGAAGGAGAAAACTTAGATGGCCCTAAGACATTTAACACATTAATAAATTCTTAAACAACTTCCATAAATAATTTTCGCCCCGTTCGTAATCTAAATCTAAGTCTAAAACTTCTCTAGGGTAAAATTTTGTTTAACCTTAAGAAAAAGACCCTATAAAAAATAAAAATAATAATTTAAACTAAAACCCACTTAAGTAATAGTTTAGTCTTCATAAAATTCTTGGGGTAAATGAAGAGAGTAAGAATTTAATTAAAACTAGTGGGTTTAAAAATTGCAAAGAAGAAATTAATTCTTAACTTGTGAAAGTATAAAAGATATTAAATTAATAATAAAAGGAAAAGACTAAATAACACACATGCCATTTTGGCTTTAATAAAAGGCGAAGGAAGGGAAAAATAAAATTTAGGAAACTAAGGAATGGAGGAAACATAATAAAGGAAAAATGGGGACATATGGTAAAAATCAAGGTCAACATAGTAAGGAATCGACAATAAAGAACCTTCTAATTTGAGCTAATTTAGCAACGTCATTTTTAGGGAAAGTATTTAAAACATGTAAGGGGATCTAGGAACACCTAGGAGTAAATTTAGGAGAAACTCTAGGTGGGTGAGGGAAATGAGACAATTAAGAAATTTAAAGAAAATAATTATTGGAGGAAAGAGGGGGATGGACGACACTTATGTGAAGGAGAATATTTAGAATGATTTTATTAAAACTTAATTTAAATGTGATTTAGGGAATGTTGGAGGGTCTAAAAAATCTATAAAAGAAAGGGAAGATGAGGAAGAAAAGGGGATCATCTGTTAGCGTAACGTTATGTTGTCGGATTTGTGACTTGAATGATTACTTGTGGGGAGTTTGGATTTTTCAAGCTCGGATAAGAGTGGTAGCTCGGCCTTGCGAGGTGAGCTGGGAAGCTAGACATACCATCTGGATAGTGTGTGTCCCCTTTGCATTTTGGGGGGCTAAGGGGGAAGCAGAGTACCCCTAGATATTGGCTGGGAGGTACCGGTGAGGTCTCGACAGTCGACAAGCGGGAGTGGCACGGAGCGCGTGGACGACACTCAGAGCAGGAAAAGGGCAACGGTATGCTCCTTTATTTGTAGAGTAGAATTCTTTAGGTTATGATTAGATATACTTGTGTAATGGTAATCTATATGGATGAATGTTTAATTTCAATAGATGTTGGTTATCATTGGGTTGAATGGTTGTTCTTTATTTGCTTACTCCGGTGGATTGTTGTGTTTTTAATACTGCTATAAGTTTTACTGTGTAAATTGAGTAACCTCTAGCCTGGTAGTTATCCTTTCATTTTTATCCCCTGTATGACTTAGCTCACTATGTACCACCACGTTGGAAAACTGTTTCTGGCACACTCCTTCGTAGTTTGATTACCCGAGAAAACCCCTTCCTGGCATTTTCGTTTTTGGCAATTGGTGACTGTGAATTTGAAATCCTTTTGGAAGCATGAGATAGTGGGGAAGACTCTCTTATTTCCTTGCTTTTGGAGGTGGTGATCAAACCTTGGACATTGTTTTGATATCTATTCCTACTTCTTGACTCATTACTGGCCTGATTTCTTTATTTTTAAGGCAACCTTTACTGTTGTTTCTATTGGTGTTGTCAGCGATCGATCCTTCTGTTGGTCGTCACCATTCCCCCTCAGACCTCACTTATTGACTGTGATACCATCCCTTGACTCAATAATGACATAAATTTTCGACCTTGCGTACTGCGCATCTGAGTTAAATGGTATTGCGTTTCACCCTCGATTTGTGAGCGTTTTTAGGATTGTCGGGCGAGGGATGTTTTTTTTGTTGGGAGGTAGTGATGGTTCATGCTGAAGCATCGCAGGTTTCTAGTGCTCAACCATTCCTTCAAAGTTTCTTTGGAGTTTAGGTTGCTTGGCGTTGCTGAGGCATTGCCATGAAATAAAATTTATTTATGTTGAATGATGGTCGCAGATTAACCCTTCTGGGGACCTCTGCATTCCTTTAAAATTTGTTGTCTCAGAAGCCATGATGCCAGTGAACTCTTGGGCATTTTCTTATAGCCTGGTGTCTTCAGCTGATAGCTGGAAAATTTAACTAAGAAGTCTCTGTCCTTGGAAATTTCCCTCATGCACGGCTATATGGCCTTTTTCTTTGCCCAAGTCGTGTCCAGGTTGTCGGTTGTCTAGCTGCGTTGCTTCTTTTCTCCCTAAATTTTTACCACTATTTTTGAATCTTACCACGATTCTCACTTAATAGCTGACCGTGTATCCTTGGTTGGATGGACCACCTATAGGGGCCACGAAGGGATGACTGCATCATCTTTTTGATGATGGTCGTTAGGTGTTCTTGGAAGCATTTCTGTTGCTACCCTTCAGCCTTAACGCAGTTGATGCTTGTGTCTACCTTTTTACTTAACCGAAGCTCATGGTAGATTTGCATCCCAAAACAACTCAGTATCTGTCCGTTGGACCTGTGCTGAGACCGTGGTCACCAGTTGACAGTGTGCTGGTTTTAGACCACCCTTTCATCGTTGTAATGCTTTATTATGGGTGGCAGTGAGATTTCCTGGATTTAATTGATTAGATTTTCTGGTGGCCCGCAACAAAAGACAACAATGATTCTATTTTTAATTTATTTTTATTTACAGTTATCACATCAATTATTGTAGTACATGGTGGTCGATAGACAACTTAAATAGGTTTTCATTTAAATACAACAAACTTGGGTGGTTGACCTTACGGTTGCCCATCTCTTAGTTTCTTTTTTCATCTATTTTTATAATGAACTTAATAACACAATATCCCTGATTGTGCTTGACTGTGGTAAGACCACCGATGACCCAATGCTGGGAGGATTGCTCTAAGTTGAAATAAATCACCTTTCAGGTTATACAATACCTTTTTGCTAATGAGAATATAGGAGTCTGCTTAGGATAGACGAAATCTATTTTTAATGTTTATAGGTGGTTAGTTTTCTAATTTAAAGGAGGGTTGCTAATTTCTACAAATTAGCACGTGAATGTGGATGACCAACCTAAGTTGAATTGCAAGCCATCTCATTTTAAATGCTTATCCTTGTCCTTGTAAATGTTTAAGCCATGTCCTTAAATGCGTAACAATGTTTCTTTTATTATATTAACCATCTTGTCAATTTCTTCAAGTCATGACAGGTTTCTAATGCCGCACTGTTTACTTTAATTTATTCATAGCTTTTACGTTATTTTGGCTTGCTCCATTTATGGCGTAATATTAATGGTAATTTTTAATGCTTTCTTTAAAAGAATTTAGAATATTGCATCTATCATGGATTTGCAATCGTTGGGTCGTTGCACTAACTAATTGTTGGCTATTGATTTATAATTTAGATATTTGAGTTAATGTTAATGTTAATTTATACGATGGCGTTAAAAAGGATTTTGAATATGGCATCAATTATGGATTACGATCAATGCATTGTTGAGTCAATTATTGGTTCATAGTTAATGAATATCGAATTATAAACTTAGATCTTGACTGAAGGTTAACGTGAACTTTTACATTGAATTCCTTTAATGACTTTAGAATGTAGCGTATTTATTGAACTATAGTTATAAACTAAATGTTAGATTATCTTTAAATGATAATTTTTAACCATTCATTATTTTGATTAAAATTAGGATAAATTGTTGGGTTAAATGTTTAATCAGTCGAAGTTTAGACTTGTATAAAAAGGTTCCTTGAACGTTGTTTTAGAGGGTACCTTGATGATGATTTATGATCTAAAATTGTGCAATGGAATGACCTTAAGACTCATTTAGATTGTAGTCCCTGGTTTAATTTTTGTTGTACTTGGTTGAAATCCTTTAGTCACTTGGTCTGCTTGTGTCGGGCGGGATGTAGACACCTCCATGTTCCTCAGAATAGTTGCCAGCCCTGAGACCTTAAATGGTTAAAATCAATGGCAACCTAGGCCTGAGCGTTGCTTATGTGTCTGGGAGGTCCTAACCATTGCAGGGTAGGACGGGCGGGTAGTCAGTCTTACTTCTTTTTGATTGATCGTCATTAAAGGCACACAGTTACTTGTTGAGAGACTCATTTCATCTTGTTGTATTAGTTGTGGTTTGTGCCTTGTCGGG
>JZKD02S1038963.1:243187-281357 GCA_000966675.3 Picea glauca | reverse complement strand
GTACCCCTAGCGATTGGCTGGGAGGTACTGGTGAGGTCTCTACGGTCGGCGAGTAGGAGCGGAACGGAGCACGGGAAGCGACACGAAGCGTGGGATGTCATCCGAGGCAAGCGAAAGGCAACGGTATGATTTTTACTTATGGTAGAGTAGAATGCATTGGGATGTATGTTCAGATCGGCATGTGAATGGGTAACCGTTGTGAATGTTATACCACTGTTGATAGGAAAAATCTGTTCATTGGGCAATTTGAATGCTTTCTGTTTTGTTTATTGATCCAAAGGGTTCAGACCCATTCTGGAAATTCAAATGCTATTTTTTTAGCTTATTGATCATGAAGGTTTTAAACTCATTGGGCTTTCGCTTTTTTTTATTATTATTGCTGCATATTTCGCTGAGGATAATGATGTTTCGATCTGGTAAATTCGTTGGCATTCATTCTTCCTTACTGTGGTCTTGTAAAATCGTGGGCATTGCGTTTTTTTCTTAATTTTTATTGCTGCAATTTCTTGGGTGTAATGCGGAGTTTATTGCTGAAATTCTGTGGAATCCACTGCTGGGTTTATCGCCGTAAATGTGTGGTTCGTTGTATGTGTGGGGCATTGAATGAACTGTGTTTTACATTGTTATTTGGACGTTTATGTTATACACAGTGGGCATTTTTATTATACACAGTGAGAATTCTTATAAGGGGCATTTTAAATGGCATTTCGTTGGTATTTATTGGGCGTTTACCTCTGCGTGCGTGGTCTGCGATATCATTCTGAATGAGCATCATCATATTTCGTTTTTGCAACTGTTATTGGGCGTTTTTGCAACTGTTATTGGGCATTTTCCAACTGTTATATTGGGCATTTTTGCATCTGTTATATTGGGCGTTTTTATTAGGTACAGTGGGCAACTGTTATATTGGGCGTTTTTGTGTACTGTTATATTTGGCGTTTTGTATACAGTTGTGTTTTTGTATCCGTAAAATGGGTTGCTGGAATTCCACCGGTTGAATTTAAATGACAAGGTAGAACACCATTAACAAATTCAATTATAAATTGGCCCCCTTCTGATTGTATCCTTGCGATTTCTCATCAAACGTTTTAACCTAGCACTCCGTTTGTCTTCAGGCAATTCGTTTTTAATAAACAGGCAATTCGTTTTAATGAACAAGCAACTTGAATTTAACCCCATAGTAATGAACAGGCAATTCATTTTTAATGAACAGGAAATTCGTTTTTAATGAATAGGCAATTCATTTTAATGAACAAGCAACTTGAATTTAACCCCGAAGTAAACTTTGTCTGTGTTATAAATTTAATGGGCAACCCAGATTGTTGTTTTTTTGTATGAACTTGGATTTTCGTTTTATTGATTGTCTGAAATTTTTGTGTTTTAATGATACAGTGGTTTTTTTTGTTTACTGGACGTGTTAGATTGTTGTTGAATGCGCCCTGTTGTTTTTGATGACAAACATCAAATGCAAATCGATAATGCCAATATAAATTGAAAAATGATTATGTTGTTGTAATAATGTTTATGGAACGTTTGTTGTCACGCAACCGGGTTATTAAATTTCAATGACAATATCAATACAATATGAAACAAAATATTAAACTGTCATAGTCATGAATGTTTTATGGGAAGTTGCAGTAATGCGACCCGGTGGTTATTTAACTGACAATCTAAAAATGCAATCTGTAATGCCAATATGAAAATGCAATTATGAAATGCAGTATTAATATATTTTTATGGAAGGTTGTTGTTACGATGGGGTAGCATTATGGTAAATTAGTATCATCGATAGTTCTAATTATGATGTTATCTTTATGTTGTCTTTTTCATGTTGTCATTTCAGATATTGGCATTTTTAATTAGTGTTATTTTATCCTTGGTCCTTTTAAATATTGGTATTTTAATCATTGTCATTTTAAATAGGGTTATTGTTATATATTGTCACTTTTGTTATATTGTTATGTTCAATTATGATGATTAGCTATAAATATGAAGTAGTTTTTGATGTGACCAAGGGTAAGGGTGTTGTCTCTGGGTGAAAAGGTTACTAACACTATAATGTTATGAATATGAAATTGGATTCGGAAATTCGTATGTTCGGAGACTGGAATTTTTAATGTAAGGTGTAAAGGTAATGATGATGTAATACGTAAAGGAATTCCATTGAACAATTGATTATAAATTATGTACTTGTAATAGATTGTTTGGAAATATGTAATGGCATTGTTCTCTCCATATAAATAATTGCAATGTTAGAGTTGATATCATTGAAATGTATGATCATTGTCTTTATTGCAATGTTATTATCATTAGAAAACATAATGATATGGTTATCTTATTGTAATGTTAGTATAAACTATTGTTATTGATAAAACATATGTGGTGGAATGTCCTGGAATTACGCATAACAAATCACCCGGAGTTAGTAAATTGAGGGGGGTGGTTCATTTAAACAATGTTAAACTTGGGTGTTCGTTGTCAGAGTCCTTCTTGTCGTGCACCTTCCGTGAAGGACATAGTCGTCCTTCTTGTTTATGTTGTACTTGATAGTATTCAGTTGGTTGCTTGGTCGATTGTGTTAGGAGGGATATAGACCTCTCTTGTCGCCTTAGTATATATGTCTGTGTGAGTGATTTTCCTATGTAAATAATCCAATGTCGTATCAAGAGTCTTGGGTCCTTTAAAGGAAGGGTTTCCACTCTTGCGACACACCTGAGGAAGATTACTAGTTTCTGCCTGAGCAGTCAACCAGGAGCCTGTCTAATCTTCTTTTGATAAGACATAAGACTAAAAGCCATGCTTTTCTGTGTAGAAATAGTAAACTCTACTATTGGATTCTTCCATCTGTGACCGTACTGTACTTAACACCTAGTGTCATTTTCTGCCTACAGCTGCTAGTTGTACGCCTTATGTCTAGGGGTGTTTATTGCTTGTTGTCACTGTGATATGTCAGGGTCGTCTTGTTGTGTTCAACTAGCGTGCGTCTTGTTCTAGGTTGGGTTACTAGTTTTTGCCTGAGCAGTCGAAAGTCCTTATGCAAAAATATCTCTGTATAAATGGGATTGAAATCAAGTTTATATACATGTGTATTTACATTCCTGTAAGTAAATATCAAAGTCATAACACTTATTCGAGACTTCCATTCTCGCATAGAATTGAATCAGAACTAGTACAAAATGTTATTTATTTCATGATTTATATATTACATATATGTGTGTGTGTGTGTGTGTGTGTGTGTATTTTCTTTTGGCGATCTACACAGACATTATAGAAGAAAAAAAATATTAAATGTCAACAAATATGTATATATATATATATATATATATATATATATATATATATATATATATCCGTTCCTATACTATATAAGTAATAAATGGTTCCAACAGGCATGTAACTACAGCTGTATAAATGAAATGCTAGATGCAGGAGGCTAATATTATTTGTTGAAATAGAGAATTTGGAACCACTTACGCGTATCATGTAATATGATAAAAGTTGAAATTTCCTAGCCATAGTAATTCTAACAATTCATTCCAATCTCGATACAAATTGATACAATAAAATAAAGGAATACCAATACCACTATTGATACAGTTAAATTCTGGAAACATAGTAGTACCAGGACAATCAAATTGAATAAATATAAGTTGATATGCCCTTAGTTTTAATATTTCAAATTTAATAGTAAACAACGTTCGACAATCAGGAGACAAACTCGTTATGATTCCACATATCATTCCGAGTATACACGACAGGAACCGTGAATCAATATTAAAGAAATTTATTACATATCTTGACCAGACTTAAAATCAAATGAGGATCCAATCCTTATGTAAGTACTATGTGTTATTCCAACAATGGAAACACTACCACAAGATGGGGTTACTCTTCAACCAAATGATACTGAAGTCGAAATAGAACTACATTTTTAACAGAAAATTTGGATGGGACCATGACCTCCATTTTTCTAGAACCAGTAAAGGTAAGTCTGAAAGATGTTGGGCATGGAACCCAAATACCTTTTGCATTGAGGATAGGGGTGGGCATCCAAAACTTGTGTAGATGGAAGCTCTGCAAGATGTACCCTTTAAATATTAGTAATTATATGAAAGAAAGGTAAACGGAAACATCAACAAAATGATAATTGTTAGTAACAGAGTATTCCAGAGTGGCACTCAACTTTTGGCATGCAGGCTCGTGTCTTTTCCTTGTCGCTTTCTGGCTAGATAGACATCCAGGCCGAGGGAGGATGGTGCAGTGACTCACTTATGGGTACCCTTGCATCAACAGGGCCCATAATTAGTGTTGGTACCAAATCCCAAAATCCATTACTCATGAAATGAAATAATTGACAGTGCTAGTTTCTTTTAACATACAAACAGTATAAGCCATTTTCTGCGAAGACATAGTATAAAATTTTCATGCAGAACAAAGACTATACCTAACTATTCAGTTTAAACCCTTCTAGAATGAAACTGCAGAGAGTATTTATAAATCAACAATCAATACAGAGATATCCTTCTACTGAATCGAAATGGGGTATACTACGATAATGAAAATAAATTCTATAAGATCAAAGGAATTTATATACCGTACGATATCTTTAATGGATTGTTCGAAAAATCGCAGAGGTCACATTTTAATGACACCAAACATAAATATGTTAGACATAAAATAAAACAACACATGCGAAGAACCAACTAAAGCTTGATGAAATTATAGAAGTATGGATTCACCCCTTTACAAATAAAGGAAAGAAAAAATAATGTATTATTTATTTCCTAGTGGGACCATTCCTTTCCGAAAGAGAATTCTTGCACAGTCTCATAAAGATCCAACTTCAGTCCTCGACTTACGGACTGTAAGGGGTAATGATAACTGAAAGTTACGAAACCCTAGGAGTTTCAAACATAGAGAATAACATTTCTTTGACACACCAGACAAGAAAGAACTTGCAACATGTTCTACTTTATTCTGTAAACATAAATTAACTCCAAACTAAGACTACACGCAGCCTCATGAACAGTTTAATATCAAACCTCTACATATATCAGCAAAGAGACCATAAGAAAATAACGAAAATCAGGACATGAAAACCTAGGATTGTATTTTCCCCAAAAAAAATGCTACAAGAGTAAAGTCCCTAAGTCAAAAAAAGGGTTTAGGATGTCAAGACTCCTGAAACAAACTAGAGAGTAAATCTATAGTAGCATTACTTAAAGAAACGAGAAGTAGTCCAGGAAATTTATAGAGAATAACGACAATGGGAGATATAAGGAAGAACAAGGAAATATTGACATGAGGGTTCTTCCACTATAATAAAGAATACAAACCTCGTTTCATAACTAGAACAAAGGACTAATGAAATCTTACTAGGGAGGGCGAATGGGGACGTCGTCCCACCGGTAACGTTTTCCCAAAATCAACGACATGCTTCAATAAGAAAAAAAATATGCAGAGCCTTTCCAAAGACTCCATAATGAAACAACAAACAAATCAAAACCCTATGAGGAACCTTAACTACTCAGTTTAAATGCTAAAGGTACGAAGGGCGGTCTAGCCATGTGACGAGGGTAGAGTTGGCATGAATGGAATGGATGAAGGGCTAGGTAAGAGCATTGTAACTTGCATAGACATGTTTTCCATTAAATGATAGATGCAGAGCCTTAACACCCTTTTGACATTAGTCCACTCTTTCACAACAAGAAATTCGTGAAGTAAATGAATTTCCTCCGAGACCCGACGAGTTGGAACTTGTATACTTCAACTTCTTTGTTACAGTTAGCTTATCGTTCGAGAGAAGGTTCGTTGGGACATCGTTTGTTAAGTCAAAGTTAATACAAGATCTAGTTACTCAAACTCTGTTGGGTAAAGGGATTGGAATATTATTAATCTTGGATAATCCGTAAAGGGAACCCATCTATAATCGAGACTATGTCTATTAATGCTAAGCACATACCACTAAGCCACTTCTTTTAAACTATGGGGTATATATTCGTACCATGTCTATATATATATATATATGGTAAGAAAATATTCATTTTCAAATGGACAAATTAAATAGTATTGCATGCAACCCATAGGAATCTCAAGTGTAAAGAGAGACTAGGACTATAAGTCCTAAGTCTAGTCTACGATATAGATATTTATGTATATAGATGAGTAGGTTGGATACTAAAAGGGAATTACTAAAACCCTTGGAGAATTAATAGTATAAGTTTCTATATCAAGAAATATAGACCTGTATGTAAATAACATCATGTGGTAGGATGAACTTGAATTACGTCACATAAAATTATATTAGGAATGAAGATTTCTTCCATCTATCGACAAACATATAAAATGAAATTGGATATTAATGCCTCATAGATTTTTTTTTATGAGAAATTTGAGGTACATTACAGGAACAAGGATTGTCTGATGTGTACCCTCACAAAAACAGGGGTCCCATCATTAGATTTTGGTAATCGAATATTTAACCAAATATTTCAGAAGGAAATAAACAAGAAACATTTTTGAACTAGAATTATAAATAACGTACAATATAAAATGTACTCCACAATAATTGCACAAATTTGGATCACAAATAATATTACGAGATTATGCCCTCATAAATACAAGAAAAATTACAGGTCGATGAAAAAGAATAAACAGAGTTCTAGGTTACCTAAATCTCTGATCATTTCTTCATACGAACGAGATGAAATTTGACATATTAACTACTGGATTTCAGAACGAAGATTATGGATAGTATTTTAAAAGTTATTAAGTTCTGAAATAATATTACATAGTGGAAATCTTAACTTTGTATATATAGATGTACAGGAACGGATAGGGAAAATAGAGTAATTGTTAATTAAAAAAAAACCTTATAGAACAGTAAATAAATCCTCACCGCAACTACAGAGATTTATTTGCGACCTCACAACTTTAAACCCGAGAATGCAAGATTTCCACAGTGAGTTGGATATAAGAGGTTGATAGCACGAAGACTTAATTCCAAACCAAACAAAATAAATAAGGGAAAAATGCAACCCATATCTACAAAGAATACAGTAGGGGAATAACCAATTAAAAGGGTGAATTTAAGAAATGAGGATCGATTCTTGGCCTTGACAGAGAACCCTTGTAAAAGGAAATATGGGTTATGACAAAGAACTTTAGCATATCGTTATTCTACAGGAATACTCGATGTTGAATTTTTAGGGTCACTATAATAGGTTTTAACCACTGGATTTGCAACAAGAGGTATGTCATGAGTAACTCCAAGTAAATACCAAGCTACACATCAAATAAATGACTGAGGGTATTTTCTTGTTGACAGAACCTAACACATTTCAGGACTATCCCTGAAGCAATAACTTAAAACTGCCTGTGTAGAAGACATTACAAGATAACCAATTCTAGAGAAGTGAATGACTACCTCACGGAAGAGATAAATGTACAAGAAAAAACCATTGTAGAACCCATATATCTAACCAGATATCAGATGAAAATATTCCAGAGATTTAATATGAACAAAAAGGGAGGTTCTCAACCAACAATAATAAAAAAAAAATCAGTTACAAAAACAATTTAAGATGCGACTAGCTCCCTTATATGTTACAAAAGTCCAAGGAATAGGGTTTTTATGATCTTACCTGGTAAAGGAGGAAACCAAACATACACATAAATTTTTCTTTCCATATGCATAGTAGAAGCCCCCTCGTCGCCAGTGGTTACATGCAAAGCAATGTGCAGAGGTTAACGCTGGATGTTTTGGGAAAAATTACATAAGAGCCAAAGCAAATAGAACCTTAGTCACCCAAGTGACTCCATGATGATTAAGGTTGGTTGTTATTGATGTCAACCCTTGAAGAAAGCCTCGTAGAACAAAGGTTTGGGTAATGGACCCAATATTGTTTGATGTAAATATGACTCATTGTTTTTTTTTCATGGTTGATAAGAAGTAAATATGGATGAACTCCAAAGTGGTCCCCTTATGGTGAATGCCCTCACGGGAAGACGCTTTGCGGAGTAAGAGAACCCATGATTAATTATGGAATAATGAGATGAAGTACAATGAATTTGTCAGGGAAAATATCCTATATGGATAGTGCTTGTCATACCATTTCTGGTGGTATGTATAGCGTCGCATAACTCCTCACGGTTAGAGAGTTATGACCATGTGAAGTTGGAGAACCCAGGTTTGGGTAATGGACCCAAGTTTGTTTGATGGATAATGGTATTATTTTTTCAATATTTGAAGGTAATACTATTCTATATAGATAGTACATGGCATTCTATTTATGGTGGTATGTGAAATGTCACATAACTCCTCATAGTTTGAGAGCTATGGCCTTACGAAGTTGAAGGACCCTCATATGTCATCTAGAAGCCCCAAAAGGTCAAAGTAGTCAAAGTGGTTTAAGAGATTTTAAAAGTTAAATAAAAAAGTTAAGTGATGAGTGTATTATAATTCAAAGTGAATAAAAAATAAATTATTTCAGTAATAAATTTAATGGAGAAATTAGAAGTGGGTTAACCCTAAAATAAGGAAAGTGGGCCAAGTGACCTAGAAGATGTTTTTAAGGAAGCTACTTGGAAAGTATAAATAAGAGGAAAGGCTCTCTCATTTTAATCACACTTGAGAATATTGAATATTTGTAGGTGTCTGAGGTAACCAAGGACATCTAAGCCGAATTTTGGAGGGAAGGTGAAGAAAAGAAGGACAAAATGCAACGAAGGATAAATTCTTTTGATGGTGCTTTCTAAGGTATGTTATTTACAGGTCATCTCACCATGTTCGTTATAACTTTCCAAAATTTCCAAAGTTTTTTCCATAATGACTTTTGAGATTCTTTGAATTCTTCAATACTAGGTCCATCCTCTTTTCTAGTAAAATACATATTTCTTAGAAGAAATACTGATTGTGAATATAGATTATTGGGTATCTCATAGAAAAGAGAAATTAATTAGCTAATTAAACTTCATTGAGAAATAAATATATTCTAAGTGTATGCATGAAATAAAAATAAAGTAATTTTAACTAACTAAAAACTAATTACTAGTGCACCCACAAATCAATAATAAGAAAAAGGAACAAGAATTCAAATTCAAATAGAAGTCCGGGAAAAGAAAATTTGGTTGGGAGAAATTAAAAAGAGTTGATAAATAACTAAAGTAGAAACCACATGTGTGCCCAATCAAATAGGAAATGAAGAGGAAATTAAGCGGACACTTAAGAGTGAAAATATTAAATGTGAGAGTTGGTTAAGGATAAATCACTATTTTTTTTAATAAACAATTACTTGTGCACTTGTGTGTGTGAGTTACACATGAGTGGGTGAATACAATATTATTAGTAATATATTGAATTATTAATTTTTTATGGGTTGGAAAAGAGGCTTGAGCCATGGAACTTATAAAAGGAAATCTTGAGCTAAAAGGAAAACATTTTTTACACCATAATGATGGATGTTTTTTATAATACTAAAACTTTCTATTAATAAGTTTTGAATAGTATGGTCTATTGGTGGGTGTTATGAAGTGGGGATTTTCTTCTCAATATTAGTAGCTTCAATTTTCTCTTGTCACTAGATTGGTACCTTCTATACATCCCCACTGCATCTTATAGGTACTTGGGGAACAAGACTACCCATTAGAGTTGGTAGGGTGGTCAATTGGTGGATAACATCTAATCGACAAGTTGACAAAGGGAGAATTAGCAAGGAAAGATGACAGAAGGAGGAGCGAAAGATTGAATTCATAGTTCTTGATGAAGGCTTCCGAAATGAAGAGGTATATAAATTAATGGAGTGTTTCTCATTTTCATTTTAAAATCTAAAAATATTCTCTCATTTTGAATGAAAAGCTTATTATGAATATGCATATCCTTTGAATTTGATATAAATATTTGTAGAATCTTATCTATTATCATTGCATACCAATATGATTTTACCCTTGTATATAAATATATGGTATGACATTAATTCATGATTTTTTTGGATTGTATATTGATGAAAGCCAATGTGATCTTAAAATTATAGTTGTATGAGTTCAACTGACTCCTGTTAATTCGTATTGAGATTGTTGTTACATTTATATTAGCTTACAATTCAATAAAATTATACCTTCTGAATCTTGTGTAGTCTCACGCATGATGGCGCAATAGTTTACACAATTTATTGGTGTAAAAATTCAGTGAAATATACAAGTTGAATTCTCTCATAACCTTTGCACAATTGATTTTATTTTATGTTGGTTTATGTATTGAATACAAATTATGCCAAGACAATTTTTGGGCACAATAGTTTTAATCTATGTTGGTTTATGAAATTCAATGAATTTTTTTATTGTTGTATTAAGCTATGGTTAGAAATAGATAAACGAATCCTTGGATTCCTGTAGCTCATGGTTCTTAGGTTTAATCCTTGGATTGATAGTGTAATCAATTGTTGGAATAATCAGAGGGGGGGTTGAATCAATATGAACACTTTTTGACACTTTCATTCACAATATATAATCTTCAACTTTATCACCAATAAATCATTTATGATTGCATTCAATATATCATGAGAATATAACCATAAGTAGTACATTTCAAAAATATCACATTAGATACATAGTACAACATAATTTACGTGGAAACCCAAAAGGGAGGAAACCACATAATGATTTCTTATATATGTCAAGAATACATTTGTAGGAAGAACCAAGTTCCAAATTATCCAGCACAAACTGGAAGGAGGCACCAAGCCTATGATTTACAGGCACCATCCTAAAGGAAACACCAACTCCCTGAATTCTCCAACACCAACCAAAAGGAGGCATCAACCCTTTGATTTATAGGCACCGACTTGAAGGAAGAACCAACTCATTGATTTCTCCAGCACCAATCAAAAGGGGGCACCAACCCCCTGATTTACAGGAACCAACCTAAAGGAAGAACCAACTTCCTGAGTTCTACGACACCAATTGGAAGGAGGCTACAACCCCCTTTCCTTTCCTCATCTTTCGACCCTTAAATATAAGTGTAGAATCGCTATCACTACCACTGATCCACCTATAGCTTCTATTGTCATTTTCATTGTCACATCAACCAACCTACCACTATCAATGTCACATCAACCAACCCGTCACTATCAATGTCACATCAACTAACCTGTCACTGTCACTTTCACATAAACCTGTGACTACCACTATCACATCAACCTGTCACTATCACATCAACCAACCTGTCACTGTCACTATCACTTCCACTATCACTATCACTATCAGTGTCACCATCACTGATATACAATCATCAAACAACTATAACCAAATCCACTCACATGGATACCAAAATCATCACCATGAAATGTACATAAACCATGTACATCAATTATCAACCATGTACATCAACCTGTATCAACCATGAACATAAACCTTCACCATACAATTTATCAACCATGTACCATACCAAGTACATCAACCATGTATCAACCATGCATCAACCATTCACATCAATCTATTCCATACCATGTACATCAACCTGTACCATACCAAGCATCAACCATGTACATCTACCTGTACCATACCAAGTGCATCGACCATGTATCATACCACATACATCAACCATCTCATGCATCAACCATATACCATATCACTCATGATATGTCTCAATCATGCCATACACCAAGATACCAAGATGTGCTACTAATCAATGTACGATAGCATCAATAAGGTGTACCTCAACATGTATCGACATCACCAAGACATGCACCTCATACATGTACCAAGAATATGACTCATACCATGCACTAAAGATCTGCCTCAAACATATACCGATGCATCAACAAGATACCAAAGTGTAACACCTCGGGTTTTGAGCCCCCATATTAAATAATGTACTTTTTAAGTGCTGAGAGGCCAGAGTGCCCAAACAATTATTAAAAGGCCAGTGTGTTGATGAAATGTAATTTTTTTATCATTATTAATATTAAATACATCATTGGTTTCTATATGGACAAGGACTAGAGTTATAGGGGCTATGATTCCACAAGAGAGGGGGATTCACAGGCTAAGTGTTTATAACATTTTATTTTATATTTTATTCTCCATTTTTCTTAATGGAGAATAACAGTTACATGAGATTCTTGGGGGAAATCCAAGAGGTTCTTTATTCCCATAAATTACAAAAACCTATACCTGGTTTGTTGGGGGGGGTTCTCACATTCCCTGGTTCTCTCTCTCACTCCCATTCTCAACCTCGTTATTTTTTTGATAGCTTCAGTCTTCCCTCATGCATTCATTCACCCGATTGTTCACTGTCTCACCTTTTGTGGAGATCTCACTCCATTCATTTATGTCACCCACTCATTTTTCCTTATTCGTGTCTTATCTTGGGGAAGGAAGACAAAATGATGAAGAGAAACCATGGTATCATTGGCTGTAGATATTGTTGGTGTAATCCAACCATGATTTGAGGCCTGTATGTTTGATATTCTTGGCATGTGTCCATATTTGTTCATAGTTGTAAGTCCTAAGAGTACCAACATGGATATTTTGGACTAGTTGCATTGGAGCCCTGGAAGGAGAAGGACTGCCTGAGGGACTGTGTAGTAGATAAGGGTGGGGGTCCATTCTCTTGGGTTGTGCAGGCTGGGTAGAAGAGATATGGGTACTTGGATTGTTTTGGGTGCTGGGAATCTTGTGAGAGCTTGAGTGTTGTTTGGTTTGGGAAGCCGAGTAACACTCTGGAATCGTCTTTGTGGATTCATAGCCCCGGATCATGGGTGACATTTTTGTTGAGACTTGGAACAATAATTTCTATGGTTGGGTGGAATGTCCTTGGTCTGTTTCCAGTTGGTGTCCTCTTTTATAAAAGGTAAGTGATCTATGTTATGGTATTATTTACCTGTGTAAGATTTATTTCGTTGTGTATTTATTTATTGTTGAATTTAAGATATATTTAGAGTATGCATGTTGGTTGTTTATTGCTATGCATGTCATTTAGTTTCTTTCCTCTATGAATATTTATTAAATTGAAAGGTATATGTAAGAAAAAGAAGCCTGAGAGTAGGCTTGAAGTAGAATAGTTTGACCTTTGGATGGTTGGGTATGTTACAGTTTGGTATCATAGCCCGGTTCCAATACTAAGCCTAGATGGGTCGTGTAAACTGATATTGAAGAAAATGTTTCATAGATAAATTGAGTTGTAGAGTGCTAGAAGGCACTGAGAGAACACCTTAACATTGTTTGAAAGATCAAGAGGTGTAGCAGTTTGGGAAATCACGATGGTCATAGGATCTATTTGGGAAGGGTCTGAATCCTTCACAACTGTTCGATCTAGGAAAAAAGAGCGGAGGTTAAACCCTCAAGTCCTTCGAACTTCACTACGTCAGTAGTTTTAAGTTCCTTATCGTAAAAGAATCCCAAAGCCTTAAAGATCTGCATTCCTGGGGTGAATCTGTGTTGTAGATCATTGGGAGGAGTATCAAACCATTGTATTTTTGCAAGGACAGGAATGGGACTTTGGATCAAGTGTATATCAAGAGGCGAAGAAAACTAGAGAATATCAGACTCGAGTCATCTGATATGCATGCAAGCAAGTGTGAGTCGTAGATCTCACAATAGTTTGAAGATTCTACACTCCGAGAGAGACTAGCCCTTTATATGGTATGAAGAAAGTCTCCCGAAGTCCAAAACGCCAGAGTAAATATGGACCATTCGTGTTTGAGGACACGTGCCTACAGATTAACCTATTCAGGAGTTCAACATTTGATGGGTTTGTGGTGTAGTGTGGAGAAGTCTCCTGAAGTTCTAAAGTCCTGAATTCCTAAAGCCATGAGGCATTGGAGTGACATGGGATACTAATGTCACCTAGGGTGATGTGGACACACTTGATGCTTTCTACATGTCACCATGTCTCATGTTTTTCAAAGACCGTTCGTTCCAGTTAATATATGACACATGTCACCCGTCATATACGGCCATGTGTCCATTCCCTATTTTCTACCACATAATATCCCTTGGTGATTAGTTACTGATGGAGACTCTGGGAGTTCTCCAATTCAACATTTGGAAGGAATGAATTGTGATGAAGGTGAAACCCCTAAATCTATGAAGAGTGGAGTAAATCCTCATCATTGATCAGGAGAGGAGAAATGGTGCCAAATCCCAAGGTCCGAAGACTTGGTACTCTATAGGAATTGAGTTAGAGGTTGCTTGAGTTGAGAAATCCTAAAAGTCAGAGTTAATATCAATTGTTGATCGGGAGATGATACGTGGAGGAAGGAGAGGATATCCAATTATTTGACACTACGAGAGATCTGTGGAGAGGTTCTTTGGAAATCCCCAAAGCCCGGAGCTATGGAGAAAATCCTTGTATTTGATTAGGAGAGGATACATGGTAGTAGATCCTACAGTCCAGAGACTTGGCACTCCAGAAGGATTAAGAATGTGGACAATCCAGAACTCTCGAAGCCCGGAGTCCCAGAGCTCCTATTGACCGTTAGATCTACAGATCTATAGTGGATATTTTTTTTTATATTCCAACATAATATTAAAGTTCCAAAAAATAATCATATTTCAAATGTATAACGATGTATTTCATAAAAAATGTGGGTTCGCCAAAGGTAGGGTACACCACTACGCTTTATAATCTCTGCAATGAATATGGATTGTCCAATATACAATTGGATTTCAAACTCAAAACACAATTGTATTGAATTTAAATTATGGTTATAGGTCTCGACGTTAACCCATGTGCATACACAATCTTTGTAATGGATTATGACTGTCGATCTCAACCCTAGATCGATTTTAAACAACAAGATTTTAGATATAATAATTCTAACACAAAAAATGATAAGAAGGGATAAACTCACAGTTTTGAGCCATGGTCACTTAGGAAAGTGGTTTGAAGGATGCGTCTATGAAGAATTGATTTATGTATCAACCTAGGGATAACATGGAAGTGTTATTTATATATATATTCTTCATGATTTGAAAGGACCTGTAGAATTATTGACAAATTTTGTTTCTCATATGATTAACTTTGACAAAATGGTCACTTTCACATTTTGTAGAATTAAGGGGTTTAAACATACAAGCTCAAAATGCATATTCAAGAAATGGAACAACGTGAGGGAGCCTCCAACCATGATAAAGAGGCTGAAGGCAAGAATACCATATTTGGTAATGCAGATATGGAATCCAATGGACACAATGTTTGAGGGGAGCAAGAAACATTGATAGAAACAGTGAGGATTCTAAAAATAGAAGTGGAGAACTAAAAGGAAAACAACAAGAAAATGATGAGAGAGAAAAGTTAGATAAATGATCGAGTGCTACAGAGATTAAATCAGTTGCAATGACAAGCAAATAATATCTCAAAGCAATAGGAATAAGGAAAGTATCTTGAAAGACGAGATGATCATGGAAGAGATGGTTATTCCAGGAGTGATAGAAGATCTTATAGACATCACTCACCTCCTTAATCAACAATAAGGTCTTATGCATCTGAATATTCCATAAGAAGTCCATAGGCGTCTCATGTTAGGCACCAAATAATAAGGCATGAAGTGGATAGTTTGCAAGGAGAGTTGTGGAAGCTTAAGCCACCATCCTTTTGTGTTGAAAGGGAAAGGGAAGATGATGTTGAAGATTAGTTTCTTGGAATCAGGAGATATTTCCAATTGTATAACTATTCATCAAACCTAGAAGTTGGAATTTCCACCTACCATTTTAATGGGAAGGTTGCCATGTGGTGGGACAAGCTGAACCAAGTTGAACATATTAATGAAAATAGGATCACTTGGAAGAACTTCAAGAAGTATTTCCAGAAGGAGTACCTCTTAGAGCATTTTGATGACAAGAAAATGCATGAGTTATTTGAACTCTGGTTGGGAAGCATGACTATGGAAGAATATGAGAAGAAGTTATTGGGTTTGCTAAATTATGTAGGATTCATAAAGGATGAGAAGGTGAAAATACAAAGGTTTTTGAGTGGTCTTCCATACTTTTATAAAGAAAATATTCAGTATGATGAACCCAAGACCTTGACTGAGTCTATCGGGAAATATAAGTACTTGTATGAGAAAGGCCAGGGAAGAGGATCCATGAAAAAGTCTTGGAAGCATAAGAATAAGGAGAAGTCTGATCATAGGAAGAAGGGAGTAAAACCTCATTTCAATATAAATGAGCCAAATAAAAATCATCAGGACAAGTATGCCAAGGATGAATCCAAGAAAGAAGACTCCTTGGGAAAAAGGGGAAGACCACCAATCCAATGTTGGGGATGCAAGGAAGATCACCTGTACAAGGATTTCCCTCACAGAAAGGGCAAAGTGAAGACCATGCACAAAATCCAAGAGGATACAACAAACGAAGACATGGGAACAATCTATGAAGCCTTAGATGACTGATAAGAAAAATAGCAATCCAACATGATCGAGGTGGAAGGTAATATCATAAATTAGTCTATTTCTATTTTAATTGATTTAGGAGAAAGTCATTGATACATTGATCCTAAGATAGTGGATAGATTACATTTGGATAAAATTAATCTTGGGAAATCAAGTTTGGTTCAGCTAGCCATTGGAACCAAAAGGAAAATCCATGATATGGTTAGAGGTTGTTCCATAAGTCTTAATGGTGAGAACACTAGTGATGATATAAATATCATACCATTGGGGTCTTATGATGTTCTAATCGAAATGGATTGGTTGGAGAAGCACCATGATGTCCTAAATTTTCATAGAAAGAAATTTACATGTCTTGATGGAGATGGAAAACAGAGCACTATGAAAGGTGTACCAAGACCCATCTCTATAAGGGATATTTCATCCTTACAATTGAAGAGATGTTTCAGAATAGAGTGTCAGTTGTATGCAACCCATGTGGAGGAAACATAAAAGAAAAAGGGGCCAAGCCTTGAAGATTTTACGGTATTACAAGAATTTGAAGATGTATTCCAGGAAATACCAGGGTTTCCACCAAAAATGGAAATAGATTTCTCTATTGATTTAGTGGCAGGATCTTCCCTGGTGTTAAAAACACCTTACAAAATGATCACATTAGATTTAAGAGAATTACAAATGCCCTTGGAGGAATTGTTGAAGAAAGGGTACATAAGCCCAAGTGTTTGACCTTGGGGAGCACCAGTTCTCTTTGTCAAAAATAAAGATGGACCATTGAGGATGTGTATTGGATTTCGATAGTTGAATAAGTCTACTATAAAGAACAAGTATCCTCTACCCATAATTGATGGTCTCTTTAATCATCTAAGAGGAGAAAATATATTTTCGAAGATAAACTTGAGATCGGGATATCATCAGGTAATAATCAAGGAAGAAGACATCCATAAGATAACCTTCAGAACCAGGTATGGGCATTATGAATTTGTAATGGTGCCATTTGGACTGAACAATGCACCAAATTTCTTTATATGCTTAATGGATGGCATATTCATAAATTATTTGGATAGGTTTTTCATAGTATTCCTAGATGACATACTTGTCTATTCTAAGTCGAAGGTAGAGCATGGACATCACCTAATATTGGTATTGCAAGTGTTGAGGGAACATGATTTGTATTCCAAGAAGAGTAAGTGTTCCTTTTATCAAGAACATATCCATTACTTGGGGAACATTATTTCAAAACAAGGTACAATAATGGATCCATATAAGATTGAATCCATTAGAGGATGGCCAACACCCAAGAATGTTTCAAAAGTCAGATATTTTATGGGTTTAGCTGGTTCATGCATAGGATTTATAGCAGGGTTCTCTAATATTTCTCATCCCATCACTTATTTGCAAAAGAAGGGAATTAAATTTGAACGGACATCTGAATGTGAAGAGCACTTTAATTTGTTGGAGTTACTCACCAGTGCACTTGTGTTAAAGATTGCTGACCCAAATGAAAGCTTTGTGGTATGTGCATATGCATGTAAGGAAGGACTTGGTGGAGTCCTCACTCAAAATGGACATGTCATCGATTATGAGTCCATAAATATTAAGGAACATGAGAGGAAATATGCCACACATGAATTGGATCTTGCTGCCATTGTTCATGCATTAAATATGTGAAGGCACTACCTCATGAGAAAGAGATTTGAATTGAGAACAGTTCACAGTGTTATGAAGTATCTTTTTGTACAACCAACTTTGCATGTCAAGAAAACAAGATGACTAGAATTTCTAAGTGAATACGAATTTGATATCAAGAATATCAAAGGGAAATAAAATAAAGTTTCTGATGCACTTAGTAGAAGAGCACATCCCATGCATGCTACAACTGTCATTATGCATCAGCCAGACTTGAAGAGAAAAATTTTAGATGTTGTTGTTATAGATCATCATTACCTATAGGTAAGTGAAATATTACAACAAGGGGATGTACAACAGAAAATGAAAGAGTATGAGATAAATGAGATGGATTACTTATGCATAAAAATAGAATTTATGTTCCTAGTTCTGGAGAACTTAGGAACTTGGTATTAAAGGAATGCATAATGTTCCATATGTTGAACATCTCGTTTACCAGAAAATGATTACATCAGTAAGAAGATAATTATTTTGGTCGAGGATGAAAAAGGATGTTGTTGATTACATCGCCAAATGTATGGAATGTGAGAAAGTGAAGGCTAAGCATAGGCACCCAACGAGTTTGCTACAACCATTACCAATTCCAGAGAAGAAATGGGAAGTGATAACCATTGATTTTATAACTAAATTTCCCAAGAAAGCTAGGAAACACGATTCAATCATGGTAATGGTTGATAAATTGACAAAGGCTTCTCATTTTGTTCCTATGAAAAAAACTCATACAATGAATAATATTTCAGAAATATACATGAAGGAAATTGCTAGGTTGCATGGGATAACTAGGACAATTGTCTTAGAGAGAGACACAAAGTTTACCTCAAATTTCTGGAAAGGATTATTTAAATGATTTGGTATAAATCTAAACTTTATCACAACATACCATCCAGAGTCATATGGGTAGAAAGAGAGGGTCAACTAAGTAATTGAAGACATGTTGAGAATGTATGTGATGGATACGACATATAAGTGGTAAGATTACTTGCACTTGGTTGAGTTTTCCTATAATAATGGGTATCAAGATTCATTGAAGATGAGACCATTTGAATCCTTGTATGGTAGGAAATGAAATAATCCCATAAGTTGGGACAACCCATCAAACAGAGAGGTACCTCGACCAGAATTGCTCAAGGAAATGGAAGACCAAATGGTTAATATTAAGCATGATTTAAAGGCAGCTCAACATAGACAGAAAATTTATGCAAATAAGAATAGTACAGAAAGAGAATTTAAAGTGGGGGAGAATGTTCCTTTTAAAGTGAAGACCAAGAAGATCTCTTTTAATTTGGGTATTTGTAGAAAGCTGGAAGCTAGATTCTATTGTCCATTTGAGATATTGGATAGAATATGGCCAGTTGCATACGTTCTTGTATTGCATGTTTCCACAAATGTGCATAATGTTTTTCATGTATCTTTGCTAAAGAAATATGTACATGATCCTAACCACGTTATTTATTGGCATCTGATTTAGGTAGCGACAGAGGGAGACTTTCAGGTCCAACCAGTGCGAGTATTGGACAGAAAATTCAAAATGCTCTGGAATTGAGTTATAGAGATGGTAAAAGTCTAGTGGACCTGTTACGGTTCTGAAGAAGCTACCTGGGAGCATGAAGGTGCCATGCGAGAAGAGTACCCAAAACGTTTTGAATAAATTTTTGAATTTTTATTACTATTTGTATATGCACTAAGGATAGTGCCAAAATAAGGGGAAGGGGATGTAACACCTCAGGTTTTGAGCCCCCATATTAATTAATTTATTTTTTAAGTGTTGAGAGGAAAGAGTGCCCAAAAAATTATTAAAAGGCCAGTGTTCCCAAGAAATGTAATGTTTTGATCATTATTAATAATAAATACATCGCTAGCTGCTAGATTCCACAAGAGAGGGGGATTGAGGGGATACATGTTTATAGCATTTTATTATATTTTATTCTACATTTTTATTAATGGAGAATATCAGTTACATGAGCTTCTTTGGGAAAATCCAAGAGGTTCTTTATCCTCACGAATTGCACAAACCCATCCCTACTCTGTTGGGGGTGTTCTCACATTTGTTGGTTCTCTCTCTCACTCCCATTCTCTCCCTTGTTCTTCTACTGGTCGCTTCACTCTACCCTCCTATATTCATTCACCCAATTTTTCACTGTCTCAGCTTTCGTGGAGATCTCACTCCATTCATTTCTGTCACCCACACATTTTTTCTCATTCGTGTCTTGGCTTGGGGAAGGAATATGAACTGCTAAAGAGGAGCCACAATATTGTTGGCTGTAGAGATTGTTGTTGTAATCTAGCCATGATTTGAGGCCTATATGTTTGAGATGCTTGGCCCGTGTCCAACTTTTCTCAAAACTGCGAGTCCTGAGAGTCCCAACATGTATATTCTGGACCAGCTGCATTGGAGCCCTAGAAGGAGAAGGACTCCCTAAGGGGATATGTGGCAGAGAAGGGTGGGGGTCCAATCTCTTGGGTTGTGCAGGCTAGGTAGAAGAGAGATGGGTACTTGGATTGTTGTGGGTGTTGGGAAGCCTGTGAGAGATTGAGTGATGACTGGTTTGGGAAACTGAGTAACAATCTGGAACCATCCTTGTGGATTCATAGCCCTAACTTGGGGGTGACATTGATGTTGAGAATTGGAAAAAAAATTTCTATGGTTGGGTGGAACGTCCTTGGTCTGCAACCAGTCAGTGTCTTGTTTTATAAAAGATAAGTTCTCTCTATTATGGTATTAATTACCTATATATGATTTATTCTGCTGTGTATTTTTTTATCATTTAATTCAATATATATTTAGAGTATGCGTGTTTATTGTTTATTGTTGTGAATGTCCTTTAGTTCCTTTCTTTATGCATCTTTGTTAATTTTAAAGGTATCTATAAGAGAAAGGAGTCTGTGATAGGGCTTGAAGTAACATAGCCCGACCTATGTGTTGTTGGGTATGTTACACAAAGGTATGGCCATCACATCATCAATAAGTAACCAAGATGTACCTCAAACCATGTTCCTCAAGGGTGCACCAATATCCATAAACCATGTACCAAGAGATACCATAAAACATGTGCCATATCATGCATATACCATACAACAAACCATATGCCAAGTATCCAAGATGTTCCTCTAACAATGTATTATCCCATCACCATGCACAAACATCACATTCCTCAAGAATGTACCATAAAAATATAAGCATAGTCCTTAACATAAGAATAAGCATACCTCTAATCTTGTAGAAAATCGGCTACATCACATAATAGATAAACAAACCAACCTAGGCATACAAAAATTGGCAAAAACATCCTTTTCCACTTCTATCTTATCCTCATCGGACTAAGACTTGATTTCATGTGGGGGATCATGTGACATGCATAGGAAACCCACGAGGGTGCCTTGTAGGACACTACGTACCTGACCCACTGAGGTCAGCCAAACTAGGTTTTCTTCAGAGAAACCTTCGCACACCTACAATCCATAAAATCTCACATTTTCTCTCCTTATCTACCTCATATTTATCTTTCGCAAACTCACTAATATATTAGTTACTCACATAGAATATATTCAATAAAATGTGTGTCTGAATGTGCTTATGAAAGACTTTTTGATGTGTATATATAATTTTTATAAGTAACCCCTTTCTTTAAATTTAGGTCTTCTTAAACTTTCTTGTTACAACCACTTTTCCCTTTCATTAATGAATTGTAATCGTTTAAGTTATTCTTAACCCATCCTTGTGGATTCCAACTTCATGAACTCATAACTCCTCAACCACAAGGAACTACATGATGTTCCATCTACCATTGGAAACCACATGTGAGGACTATCCATCTTTAAGTTTTTTACCTACATTTACACTGTCCTTCCTGTCCTTATTCCTAAAAAAACATCATGCTTCATGACCACACCTATGGGTTTCTTGTATACTTCTTTAAAGTGTCTACCCATTAGGAAAAACTTAGAACTATACCATAAGGGGACCACTTTGGAAACTTCTCCAAATACACCCATCACATTTGTTGACATCAATGACAACCACTTCTTTTTGACATTAGTAATGACCAACTGTCCAACTACATCAATGAAAACCAACAATCCAACAATATCCCCCTTTGGCATTGATGGCAACACTCATACTCCACCTGTGACTAATTCTTCTCTAATGTTTCTCTCCCACTTTGACATCAACGGAAAATGGTATCTCCCCTTAGGGTTGCTCCCTCTATCTTCATGCTTCTAATATTTCTCTTTCTCCTCCTTTGACATCATGGGTAAAAGGGTAACTACCCTTGTTAGTATACCTTCTTTGAACAATATTTCTCTAACTTCATGCACTCCCTTTATCTTCATGCTTCTGATCTCTTTCTTTGACAATTTCTTTTCATTAACTTTTCTGCAAGATTTCATGTAGATCAATGTGGGATTTACTCCATATGATTTCTTTCCTCTGTTTTGGTGGTTTTTGTCCATTCGTGCTTCCTCTTGTAATTCAATGACATATAAACAAAAAATCAAAGTTACTTGACTTCAAATATTCATATCTTGTCAATTTCACATTAATGACCATACTTTCTTGTAACGATATATTTTATATTGCACCTTTCAGTGCATGCCTTCCTGATTCCACTTGTCCACTGATTCCAATTGTTAATATTCTTTCATCGACTATTTTAGACCTGTCAAATCTCTCATGAATCCATCATTATCCATATGTAATAAGTATGTCTATGACTCTGCTACTCAACTACATACATTGTTGACCTATCTGCCACTTTTCCATTATGAAGATTTCCTTTCCAAAATCTGTAAAAACTTAAGACTGTTTGAGAGGTAGTTCTATTATCTATAGAGTTGTTTCTTAGAATCCCCATATTCAATATTCATATTTACTAGGATTATCCAAGTATAATGGCTCAAAAAAATACCCGCTATGATGTGGAGTAATCTTCCTCTTCGTCTTTGAATTCATCATCATCCTCTTTCTGAATTATGACCTCTTCCTCTTTTCCTATGGATTCATCACGATCTCACACTACTACAAATTCTGTGAGTACGATCTCTGGGACCTTGTATTCATTCACCTGTTCTTCTTGTTTTTCATTTCTTCTCCAAACCTTCTTGCATCTTGCATCTTCCTTTTTTCTAGTAGATTTGTCCTGATCTCATATTATTTCCAATCCTGAGAGTATGACTTCTGGGTGTCCTTCGTTTATCTGTTCTTCCTTTACCTATTCTTGTTTTATCTTCAAAACATTCTTAAATATGATATCAGTTTTCTCTTTCAAAAAAGTATCCATCATGCTTCTACAATCATGAACTATATGTCCATATTTATGGAATTTGTAACATTCAATATTATATAACTTCACATATGCATTTCTTACTTGACCATTTCTTCCATAATATTTGCAATCTACAACTTTATGTCCAAATTTAGTACAAATAAAACAATGACCATAAAAGAAAATTTCATACATGGCAGTGAATGATCTTCTTTGTGATGTATTCCTTCTGAAATCATGCATTGGCTGATCATGATCTTCTCTTCTGTTGTTTCCTTCACAATGATTGAAGCTTATTTGATACTTGAAAGTGGAGGGTCTTCTTTAATATCTGTCTCTTTTATAATATTCTTCTTGATTTTTCTTCATTTCTAGAATGTTATTCTTTGAGGTCTCACATTCTTCCTTCTTAGTAGGGCCTTTGATTACTTCTTCATAGCTCTTAGTATTCTCTTCATTTTTTCTTTCTAGAAACCTGCAACATTTCTCTTCATATTTCTTTACTAATGATGTGGAGCTTTATTTCTCTTCAATGTTCTTGTTGAGATTGACAACTTTAAATCTTAATGTGGCAACTTCTTATTCAAGATTCTCATATTATTCTTCTTTCTTCATCATCTGGATCTTCATGATATATTTCTTTCTCTTTGCTTCTTCAATTTGGATCTTCAAGGAGACAATTTATTCTTCAAGTCTTATTTCTTATTGACTAAATTCTGCTTCAAGTTTATTTAAGTCCTTGATATGGCTAGTCAAAAAAAATTCTCTCTTCTCTACTTTCTTTCTTTGTGCTACTATTTCTTCTTCAAAAAGTTATTTTTCTTCCAAMTGAATTTTKCATGCTTTATCAATCCTTATGGATTCTTCTAATTGGACTTTTAGGTTTGTAATAATATTTTGGACTTCTTCAAAGATSAGATTTTGTCASTCCTTTTTTATCTTGATCAATTTTTCCTCGAGTGACTTGTTTTTCTCTCTTTCTTTGACCATGGTTTCTAAGGAGCTGGTTAGGTGTCTCTCARGATATTCTTCTTTTGAATTTGTCTGAGTTGATGAGATTCTTTCTTCCCATTCTAACTCAACATCTTATCCATATTCTTTAKCATGATCAACATTCTATAGAGGGGATTCCTTTGATTAGAAATTATGTAGCTTATCCYAAAGTTCTTTGGTTGATGAAAATTGTCCCACTTTAWGTTTTAATGGAACCGATAATCCTTCCAWGATGAAATCCATTGCTATTTTGTTKTTTCTCTTTAATTCCTTMTTATCTACAACCTTTGATTTYTTGGAACYGGTGTATCTTGTAACAACTGAGTACCAAACATCATACCCCTTTGCCTGTAAAAATGTTTTCATTMTTTTTCTCCACATATCATACTTTAGACCAATCTAACCATGAAACTATGGTATTCCATTCCTATACAAATTGTTTCTCTCCATGATCTACCTTCCCGTGGCTAGACTATTTATTTAAGGACCTGCTTTGATAATAATTGTTGGAATACATAGAGTGGGGTGAATCAATATGAGAACTTTTTACCACTTTCAATCCCAATATATAATCTTATACTTTATCAACAATATATCAATTATGATTTCATTCAATATATCATGAGAATATATCCATAAGAAATACAATTCAACAATATCACATTAGATACACAGTACTCCATAATTTACCTGGAAACCCAACTAGGAGAAAACCGCAAAATTCTTTCTTATATATAAAAAAAATACATTCATAGGAAGAAAAAAATTTCCAAATTCTCGAGCACCAACTAGAAGGAGGCACCAAACCCTTGATTAAAATGCACCAACTTGAAGGAAGCATCAACTCCCTCAATTTTATTATACAATCTGTAAGGAGGCACAAACCCCCTGATTTCCAGGCACCAACCTGAAGAAAGCACCAACTCATTGAGTTCTCCAACACCAACCAGAAGGAGACACCAACCAGAAGGAGAACCAATCCCCTGATTTAGTAGCACCAACCTGAAGGAAGCACCAACTCCCTCATCTCTCTGGAACCAACCAAAAGGAGGATACAACCCCCTTTCCTTTCCCCATCCTGACACCCTGAAGTATAATTGTAGACTCACTGTCACTGCCACTGATTAACTTGTAACTACCACTCTGATTGTCACTATGACATCAACCAATCTATCACTGTCATTATCACATGATTCAACAAACCTATCATTTTCGCTATCACATCAACCTATGACTACCACTGTCAACCCATCACTTTCACTATCACTGCCATTGTCACTATCACTATAACTATCATTTTCACTAATATACCATCATCAAACAACTATAAACATATCCAGTCACATGGATACCAAAATCATCACCATGAGATGTACATCAACAATTTACATCAACTATGTACATCAATCATCAACCATGTACCATACCAATTACAACAACCATGTATCATCCATACATCAACCATGCACATTAGCCTGTACCATGGCTTGTACACCAACCATGTACATCAACTTGTACCATACCAAGTACATCAACCATGTATCATACCACATACATCAACCATATCATGCATAAACCATATACCATATCAATCATGATATGTCTCAATCATGCCCTATAGCAAGATACCAATATAGCCAAGATGTGATACTAATCAATGTACCATAACATCACTAAGGTGTACCTCAACATGTACCAACATAACCAAGACATGCACCTGATACATGTACCAATAATATGCCTCATACAATGCACCAAATATGTGTCTTGAACATATACCAATGCCTCAATAAGATACCAAAGGCATGACCATCACATCATCAACAAATAACCAAGATGTACCTCAAACCATGTGCCTCAAGCATGTGCCAATATTCATAAACCACGTACCAAGAGATACCATCAAACATGTGTCATATCACTCATATACCATACAACAAACCATATGCCAAGTATCCAAGATGTTCCTGTAACAATGTATCATACAATCACCATACACAAACATGATATGCCTCAAGAATGTATCATAACATAAGCATAATACTCAAAACTAACACATAAGCATACCTATGATACTGTATCAACCCTACCACATCAGATAATAGATAAAAGTACCAACCTTGGCATCAAAAACCTGGAACAAGCATGATTTTCCACTTCTTTCTCTTCCTCGTGGGACTAAGACCTGATGTCATGCAGGGCCTCATGTGATAGGAACTAGGCAACTTGTGGGGGTACCTCTCAAAACACTATCTCTATGACCCGCGGGGGTTAGCAAAACTAGGGTTTCTTCAGAGAAACCTATTCACACCTACAATACATAAACTCTCTCCTTCGCTCTCCTTATCTACCTCATATTTCTCTACGGAAAATCACTAATATATCACTTGCTCACATATAAGATATTCAATAGAATGTGTGTGTGAATGTGCTTATGAGAGACTTCTTGTTGTGTATATATAAGTTTTCTAAGTAACTTATTTACTTAACTTTAGGGATTCTTTAACTTTATTGTTACAACCACTTTACCCTTTCATTAATGACCTGTAATTGTTTAGGGGATTCTTAACCCATCTTTGGGGCTTCCAACTTCGTGACCTCATAAATTCATAACTATGAGGAACTACGTGATGTTCCATGTACCGTTGGAAACAACATAATGAGGAATATCCATGTATAAGTGTGTTACCTACATTTACACTGTACTTCATGTCCTTATTACTCAAACAACTGCGGGCTTCATGACCACACCTTTAGGTTTCTTGTATACTTCGTCAAAGAATATTCCCGTGAGGGCCATGCTTAGAGATACACCATAAGGTGACCACTTTGGATAATTCTCTAAATACACCCATCACATATGTTGACATCAATGTCAACCACTTCTTGTTGAAATCAATGAAAATCAACTGTCCAACTACATCAATCAAAATCAATTGTCCAACATCAATTTCATTGTTAATTCATAAAACGACTCAATCGTTGGTCAAATACCTTAGGACCAATTATTTTATAGAGTTAATATATACAAATTTTAGAGAAAAAATCATCATAGAGCTATAAACTTTGTAAATAGAGTTATAAACTTTGTAAATAGCCCATGCCCTAGCACATAACCTCTGTAAACAAAAAGGCATATTGTTGTACATACATAGAGTTTATTAACTTTGGATTATGATTCATAATTTGGTGGATTATTTTGGAGTAAACATAGGTAAGTCATTGTGTGTAGACATGGTTGTATCCTCTGTAGTATATTCATCATTACGAGAAATTTTGTAAATAAAGAGTAATTACAAACTGTTATGTGAATCCTATGATGGGATATTAAATTTTGTGATGGAATATTAACTCATTAAGTGGTTATAAGTGTTACAATGTAATGAGGGTATAAGAACATAACCTATAGTGAAACCATAGAAATAATATGAATTAAACATGGCTTGCAAGATTAAATTGCAAAATATAAGTAGTGGTTAATGTATTGTGATCAATTCGTTGTATTGTATCCAATTTCGAATTCGGCCTAAGTATCAACAATCAAGTTGTAGTAATGCTGAATGAATTAGAAAATAAATTAGTAGTGGATGCTCATTGATATACTCCAGTAGTATGACTTGCTATCATTCATAGATTGTTATAGTTATAATTCATACAAAGCATAAATGTAGTTGTAAATAAAATATGAATTTGATTAACGATTATAATTATATATTGATGGTGTTAGGATATGATCATAACCCCTGTTAGTTAGTTTTTAGTTAGAGTAATATATATTTTCTATATAATAAAGGATGAAGTTAGTTAATAAGACCTATTAAATAAATGTGAGCAAGTCAATGTAAGAAGACCTGATAGAAACTTCTGCTTCTAGAAGGATATTCCTCTAGAATGTTCTTTAGAAGGTAGAACTAGTATAAATAAGAGTAGGAGGTATGAGAAAGTTGTCTAGAGAATTATTGTAAAAGAATGCTACTCTACTAGAGGTTTCCCCCTCGAAGAAGCAAGTGAACTCAGGTTCTTATCAATAAAGGTATCATTATCTAGTTGTGGTTCTCTATATTTTTGTTGTCCCATGGTATTTTCCTATAGTATTTCTATTTTTAGTTTGATATATTAGATATGGTAACTTACAAGTGGTATCATATCTATTTCCGGGGAAAGAACTGTGGGTAATTATTTTCAGGGTAGAGACGTATTCCAACATCTTAAATCTACAATGATCTGTCGTTCAGTGCATAAATCCACAGTTTCGAAAGAGTACACACAAGAACTACAAGTGGTACTTAAGAACACATTGTTGGACACCCTTGTAATCCCTGTTGGTACCCCTTTGAGTGGTAGAGAATAAAAAAACACATGTACCTAATGTGAAGGAAGACTTAACTCATGAACTCAATGTGAAGGAAGAATTAACCAAACCCTCATGGACTTCATCCCTCATGTTGGCACGACTTTTCTTGTTGTCAACTAGAAGAAGGTTCAAATTGGATACACCATCGACTTCCACACTCTTATTGACTCGAATTAGCTAGGGATATGCCAATCTATTGAATCATTTTCAACTTGTCTCTTGTTAAATTGTTCACGTTTTGTAGTTGATTTGGTGCCAACGATATTGATATTTGTCGACTAGAGGGTTCCTTGTTAGATATGCAAATGATCATGATTCCACATACTTTTTGAGCTACTAGTGTCATACCATCATGTATTTCACTGAAATTTGTCGACTGGTGGGTTCTTTGCAAGGCCACAACCAATTGAGAATGATAAATTGGTATTGGTTTAATTCTAATGGTGAAGGAATACTTCTTGTTGTGGTCACTTCCTTGTTTACCCTTTTCTTTTGTAGATTTAGTGATTGGATATTTCCCTCCATCAATGATGGGAATCCTAGATGAAGATGAAGTTTTGGTGCTTCGAAAATTGTTGGAGATTCATGAGAACAAGACCATTTCCTTGGAACAATATCACAACCAATTTTTCACACAGGTCACTAACTTGCCAAACTTCATTGAAAAGTTTCATACTAACAATCAATGATTAAAAAAAAAACTAAATACAACCCATACTCCCCTGGAAGATGAGGATGCCTTTTTTTAAACCAGCGTTTGACAGCGTTTTGATGAGAAATCTAGGAAAAAATTTGACCTAGAACAAACAATGGAAACCGATTTTTAGGATTTGGTAGACAATTTTGAAAATAAAATAGATCTTGTTGGTGATCTTGAGAAGAAGGTGAAAACTATTTCTCATATATAAAATGTTTCCTTGAAGACAAAGAAAGTAGGATTGAAAAATCAATTGAAGAGTGAAGAAAGTGTGTTTCAGACTGCTATGGCTCAACAATATAGGAGGGTTATTGTCATGAGTAACACCATGGAAATATTTTCCTAGAATCTTGTAGAAAAAATTAAGGACAAGTCTAACCTTCCTGAAGACTTGGAGGAAGAAGTGAAATATCTTCCTCATACTTCCTTGGGAATGGAAGTGAACCAACTATTAGAAACAAATTCCCAACTAACTCATGAGGTTTCCCACTTATATGATTTTGTTGATGATATTTGTGAAGAAATTGCTCCTCTTCAAGATGATAACAACAATATTTTTGATGAATATTAGGATTTGGAAGAATATTATAATGACATATTGTTGCAGTTGACTACGAAGGATGAGACTATTCAGGGATTGTGAGAATTAAAATACAACCTTGAAGAATAAGTTTCCCATCTACAAAATGATGAGAAGAATGTTGAGAACATGGTTGATATTGTTGAGATGCTAGGCTCACCCATTTTTCCTCCACCCCCTAATGTTATTTGTAAGAAAGATGTTGTTGGTTTATGCATTAATATTAATTCTTATGTTATTTCTCCTAGATTTGAAAAACACACTACAAGCATAGGGTCATGACTACTCAACAAGATGGGATAGAACTGAGGAGGACTTGGGAAGAATGGACATGATATTGTTTCTCCTATTATGCATGAGACGAATTCACCAAGAACAAGTCTTGGATATGGTGTTGTTGTTGCCTCCTTTTCTACACCTATCATTCCTACAACGAAGGAAGTTTTTTTTTTTAGGTGGAGTTAAAATTGATTTGTCGGACGAGCAATCTATTATTGAATTGATTGATGAGATGGTTGTTCCTAGCATGCTTGAATCTAAGAATGTTTTTTTTGCTAATATATTGGGTTTTTCTACTGTTGATAGTACACCATAACCTAAGCATGTACATATTTATCAGATAATGTAGAACTATGTGCCTTATCATCATCCTCGTGCTCATCCTCGCGATAGAAATTGAAGGAATGACCATTATTTTTATTGATTTTTGAAGATGAGACGTGAAATAAAGAGCCATGGACCTGTATCATCTACTAGGATAGTGTAACATCCTATTTACCCTAGTTTGTAAAAATAACTGGACTGGACAGAACCATGGAAAACTCATAAATGTGAATATGTGATGTGAATGGACCTTATGGAAAAGGTCGATGAATGTGAATAACATTATGAATTTATATTACAGGACTTCTTAGAGGGGATGTGCTGAAAAATAGACCATGATGGATGTAGAAAGGCGATGGAAGGCACCTGGAAAGGTGGCATTAACTTCCAGCAAGAATCAATATCGTATTTGGACTCCACTAGCCTGGAGAACCAAAAGAGGCTCGCTGGCCCCGAATTAAATATCTCGCAGGCTAGTAGGTAGATGGCTCCTCAAGAATTAATGAGGGATGGGGAGGTGAACCGCCCATCCGTAGAGCCATCACGTCTGACCAACATGAGGGAAATCACGCCATACACAACCTTGCAAGAGGATAAGGCGTTGGGGAGAAGCGATTTGGAGTAGACACGAGGGGAGAAAGAGAACTATGGTGATATGCAGAGTGAGTGATAGCAGAGAGGAAGGAGGGTAACCTTTGCTTCTGGTCAATGGAAAACAAAGACGCAGTCTCACAGCATCGTGGTCTCAGCTCGGGGGTGGCTAGTGGTAAATCTGTTGGGAGTCGCTGAGCCTATGGTTGGGTGGAAATGAGCACCCCTCTCAGTAGTTGGATAACCCCTAGTGTTACTTTCTGATAAGTGTTTTTCCATTGACATCTTGAAATATATGTATGCTGACATTTATGATCATAAGATGTGAAATCGTGAATGACTTCATTATAAGAATGTCTGTATGGTGTCTTGATCAATGTTGATAGTTGTATGTTTACATGGAAAGACTACGTGTGGCTTATGCTCTCTTAAATTGTTGTTTATATGCAAACTGATCTAATTCAGACTTCACGCCTGGTTCTCAGGAGAGAGATACAGTTATCTACCTTAGATAGTACCCTGGGTAAACCTCCCCATAGAGATACCCTTCTTGAAAACATCATCAAGAACCTGGAAGGAGGACGTGAAGGTGCAAGGCCTTAAGAAATCCTTAATAAGTATCGAATCGATGGACGAGATCCCATCGAGATATATGTGGTCACTCATGACCGTTAGATAAGAAGAAGAAGCTAGAAAGATAAGTACCTTAACCTTGATAGGTGTTGATCGACGGGCGAGATCCTGTCGGGAAATCTGTGGTCACTCATGACCATTAGATTTGGTAGGAGAAAGTAGGATGTTAAATGCCTTACCACCTTGTCTTTCTATACCTTTGTGGATAGTGATGAAATCGGGATCATAGATCCCCGAGGTCCATGAGAACATCTGGACCGTTGATTTTTCCCCGTCTAGGAAGTCCGGGGAGAATGCACAAGTTAGGAACCTGTCCGAGCCATCAGATCTTAGCTAGAAAACTTGAAAACCATTGGATCTGTCAGGAGATACCTGAGGGTTAAAAAACCCCCAGTTAATAAGGGAAAAAGCCCCAAAATGGATTTGGGTCATCTAATTAAAGGAGGCCACGTGTCATGAGATTTCCCATTTCAGGAAATCAAGAACCGAAAACTCAGGAGTTCTGATGACGAGAGATCGGGATGTTCCATGGTGGAAACCCCGAAGCAGTCATAGACCGAACGATCTCGGGAGGTTACGTGTCGAGAGATTACCCATTTCGAGAAATCAAGAATCGGGAACTCAGGACTTCTGGTGATGAAATATTGGGGCCTTCCATGGTAGAAACCCTGAAATAGATTTGGGTCGTCCAATTAAAGGAGGCCACGTGTCATGAGATTTTCCATTTCGTGAAATCGAGAGTCAGGGACTCAGGAGTTCTGGTGACGAGAGATCGGGATGTTCCATGGTGGAAACCCCGAAGTAGTCATAGATCGATCGATTTTGGGAGGCTACGTGTTGAGAGATTACCCGTTTTGGGAAATCGGGAGTTCCGTTGACAAGAGGTCTGGCTCTCGCCTTGATAAATCCCGACTTATAAATTTTGAGATGTTAGCATGTGGTTAAATCCTGATGAACGGATGAGATTCCTTCGAAGGATCTCAGGGTCTATAATGACCATTAGATGTGGGAAAGAGACGTCAACTTTAAGAGGGGGCGTGAATGAGCCTTAGGTTAAGTGGCGAGAAGATATGAACGACCAAAGTCCACCTGCCCAGATCTACGGCCGAGGCTTCATTCTGGAGCCCCTTTGTTGTTCTGCCTTTAACAGTGAGGGGGGGTTCGGAATCGAACGTGCAACTTGGGAATAGTCAGGATCAATTCGCCTTGATCAATGACACTCAGGCGAATTTTAGACCCCCCTTTCCATTTTTCCTTTAATGGGGGGGGGGTCTGGAATAGTGTGGCGTGTGAAGTGGGACCCGTCTCCTGTCACGCCACCCACCATGTCGTGCTTCCCCTCTCGCCACCTGTACGTCTGTCACCCACGCGACAGGTTTGTTCCTAATGTCCATTTGCCAACCCTGTAGGGACTCGTCCCTATTGCCCAGTTACCAGCCCTGTCGGGGTTTGGCAGTTGCAGAGTCGAACGATTCGACATCATTGTAGCGTCGAGGCATGAAATACAAAGAGGCGCCATGATTATTTGACCTGTGATCATGACCTGCGATCACATGGGAATGGAGAGAGAGAAACAGATAGCTTTCGCTAGGGATCCATAGGTAATTCGGGGGCTCTGAATCTGCAAAAATCAATGAAAATTTGATTATGGTAGTGGATATGTGACAAAGTGGTATTAGAGCATGGTGACAACACTCGGCCTTATTGGGCTCATGAACGAGTTGTTCATAAGCTTCGTTCGAAGCACTCCTAAAAGGAGTAACCCCCTAACTTAACTCTCCTATCCAAGATCAAAAACTTGGAAACGAGAACCCGACTGTGTATGCATGTGAAAGAGTTATGAATTTATGCGCAGGTTCTAGAATGTATCTAACTCTTGACTAATAACCAACATTTGTCTTTCTGCCAAGCGGATGATCAGCCATGGGAATTTACATACGCAAAGAATGGTGACTCACCAAGAGGGGGGAGAAGGCTCCCACAATAGAGATGAAGAGTCTGATGAAAGAAGAGCAATAGGAACCTCTCCAGATCTAGCCGAGACTGTGAGAAGTCTCATGGTTGAATTGCAAAGCTGTAAGGCCGACAATGAAAGGATGATGAAAGAACAAGAAAAGCAAACTGAAATTAATGCAGTTTTACTGTAGAGCTTATCCGACCTACAACAACAAATGCAGCATGAACCCGAGATGCAAAAACATAGTCGTATTAGTGGCCATATTAATAGGAGAAACTCAAGGAAGGCCCACCCTAGAGGTAAAGGACCAGTGCTAGACGATTCCTTTGAGAAGGAAGCTATCAATTCAGAAGGCTCTTCTAGCAGCAGGACCAGTTCCTATTCTTGAAGAAAACAGAAGAAGAAAAAGACTTCCAAGGGTCATAAATTTGAGGAATTCAGAAAGGCCAAACCTCCCTCCTTCGACGGTGAGATAAAGAAGGGAGAGGAAGTCGAGGCCTGGCTACTTGGACTGAAGAAATATTTTAGAGTACATGATTTTTCAGAGAATTTGAAGGCCCGAGTGGCCACTTTCAATCTGAACAGAAAAAATTCCATCTGGTGGGAAGATCTTAAGAATATGAAAGGGGTACGAGAGGAGGACCTGTCCTGGAAAAAGTTTGAGAAGTACTTCCGGAAGAAGTATTTTTCAGAAAAATATTTCGACGAGAAGGCTAAAGAGTTTTATGAACTCAAACCGGGGCAATTCACTATAGAGGAATATGTCAACAAATTCCTTGACTTATTGAGATATGTACCCTACATCAAGGAAGAGAAGGTGGAGGTGCAACGATTCATCAATGGGCTACCCAAGGAATACCAGAACCAAATTGAATTTGATGAGCCAAAGACCTTAGAAGACACTATTCAAAAGGCAACATATTGTCATGAACAATATGGACATTGGGCAGAGTCTCGTGGAGACTGGAAACAGAAGAGTGGTTCAAGATTTCAGAAAAAGGGGATCAAATCCTCAGGATTTAAGAACTACAAGAAGAACCCCAGAATGAACTTTCCAGCCCGGAGTGTACTCAAGTAGAAATTTCCCTCATTGGACATAAATAAAACTTCTGGACCTATACTAGTGAAGACTGATAACCCAAAGAGAGAACCTATGAAATGTTAGGGTTGCGGAGAAGAGCATCTCCTGAGAAATTGTCCACGCCGAAAACATAACAGTCAGAAATTTTATAACATTCAGGAAGATACCACAGTCAACGATGTGGTAGGGAGTGTGCCGCAGATTTATGCATCCTTGGATAATAACCAAGCTGACCACCAAGCTTCAGTGGTGAAAATAGAAGGTATGATTTTCAACCATCTGGTGTCTATTTTGATTGACCCTAGTTAAAATTTGTGTTATATAGCCCCTAGAGTTGTTGATAAGTGTAAGCTACAACCATGAAAACAAACCAAGCCATGGTTGGTACAGTTAGCCACTGGCACCAGAAGAAGGGTAGCAGAGGTCATACTAGCCTGCCAATTAATGTTGGGTGAATTCCCCACCCAAGCAACCCTTAACATATTACCCCTGGGATCATACGATCTGTTGATTGGTATGGACTGGTTGGCCACCCATAAATCCAGACTGGACTATTACCATAAAACCATAGAATGCATGAGCAAAGAAGGAAAAAGGATAACCCTCCAAGGGATCCGAAAACCGGTCTCGGTGAGGCAAATATCAGCCCTGCAAATGAGAAAGTATTGCCGAAAAGGGTGTCCCCTATATGCAATACAGGTGTTGAAAACAATCAAGGGTGATAAACCAAGCTCTGATGATCACCTAATCCTGAGAGAATACAGAGATTTGTTTCCAGAAGAGGTATCGAGTCTACCTCCAAGAAGAGACATTGAATTCTTGATAGAGATCGCACTAGGAGTGGTGCCGGTGTCTAGGACACCCTACCGGATGAGAACACCTGAGTTAGTGGAACTCAAATTGCAATTGAAAGAAATGATCGATAAGGGTTATATTCAACCTAGCGTGTCCCCATGGGGAGCACTAGTCCTGTTCGTGAAAAAGAAGGATGGCACCCTTAGACTGTGCATAGATTATAGACAAACTCAATAAAGTAACCATAAATAGCAAGTGCCCCTTACCCAGGATCGATGATCTATTCGATCAATTGGGAGGCGCATCTATTTTCTCAAATATTGACTTGAGGTCGGGATACCATCAAGTCCAAATCAAGGGTGAAGACATCCATAAAACCGCTTTCCTGACGCGGTATGGTCATTATGAGTTTGTGGTAGTGTCGTTTGGGTTAACCAATGACCCTGCCACTTTCATGTGCTTAATGAACAATGTACTCAGTAATGTTTTAGATAAATTTGTACTAGTTTTTATTATTGACATATTAATCTACTCTAAGAATAGAGAAGAACATGAAGAGCATCTTAGACTTGTGTTGCAAGTGATAAGAGAGCATCAACTCTATGCTAAATTCAACAAATGTGACTTCTTTCAAAAGAAAATACATTACTTGGGACCTGTTTTGTCCGAGGAATGGGTAGCAGTAGATCCTAACAAGATCAGGTCTATCATGGAATGGCCTACCCGAAAGGATGTCTCAGACATCAGATCCTTTATGGGATTATCAGGATACTATAGGATATTTATAAAAGCATTCTCCAAGATCGGTTTTCCAATCACTTCCCTCTAGAAGAAGGTGACAAAATTCTTGTGGACACAGAAATGTGAAGAAATATTCCAAACCTTGAAACATCTACTGACCCATGCACCCGTGTTGAAAATTGTTGACCCAAAAGATGACTTCCTTGTGTGCACAGATGCCCGTAAGGAAGGGCTCGAAGGAGTCCTTATGCATAAAGAAAGTGTGATCTTCTATGAATCCCAAAAATTGAACGAACATGAAGTCAACTATGTGACTCATGATCTAGAACTGGCTGCCATAGTGCATGCCTTGAAAATGTGGAGGCATTACCTCTTGGGACGAAAATTTGTACTTATGACAGATCACTATGGATTGCGGTAGTTGTTTGACCAACCAAAGCTCAATGCCAGACAAGCTAGATGGATGGCCCTCCTTAGTGAATTTGATTTTGAAATCAAACACATTAAAGGGAAAGAAAATAGGGTGGCCGATGCCCTTAGCAGAAGCATGAAAACAATTCACCTGGCAGCAGTGAGTACCTGTGAAACAAATGTCAAGAACAAAGTTAGAAATGCACAGGAGACAGATCACTTCGTTCAGACTGTGACCCTGTACCTACAACAAGAACCGACTGGAGTAAAATATGAAGGCTACCAGATGAACTAAGGAGGTCTTCACACTTACAGAGATAGACTGTACATTCCAAATTGTTACGACTTGAAGAGGTTCATTATGGATGAACTACATAAAAGACCATACACTGGTCGCCTAGGATACCAGAAAATGATCATTGCCACCCGAAAACAATTTTATTGGCTTGGGTTGAAGAAAGACATAGCCAAATATTTGGCCCAATGGATAGAGTGCCAACAGGTTAATGTAGAGCATCGACACCCATCAGGACTAGTACACCCTTTACCCATCCCAGAATGGAAATGGGAAACCATCTCCATGGATTTTATCACTGGATTGCCAACTTCAACCAAACAAAATGACGCCATTATGGTAGTGGTGGATAAACTGAGCAAGTTTTCTCATTTCATCCCCATCAAATCCACCTGCAAGGCGATAAATATCGTCCAGGTATTCATGAAAGAGGTATTCAGACTGCACGGTATGCCAAAAGAGATAGTGTCTGACAGAGACACCAAATTTACTTCCAATTTTTGGAAATCACCGATGGTTGGTTTAGAGACCAAATTGTTGTTTAGCACCACCTATCACCATCAAATTGACGGACAGACAGAAAGAGTGAATCAAATATTAGAGAATATGTTAAGGATGCATGTAATGCAACAACCCAAGAAGTGGGAAGACTACGTGCCATTGGTAGAATTCGCCTACAACAACGACTACCAAGCATCTTTAAAGATGAGTCCCTTCGAGATCCTCTATGGTAGGTCCTGTAATACTCCAGTCATCTGGAGAAATCCTATAGATAGGATTTCTTTTGGACTTGACATGTTGAAAGAAATGGAACAACAAGTGACTCAGATAAAACAAAATTTGAAGGTCGCTCAGAACCGACAGAAAAGTTATGCCGATCAAAAGAGAACTCCAAGAGAGTTCAAAATGGGAGACCATGTATATCTCATAATTAAGCCCATAAGGAGTTCCATGCAAATGGGAGTTTGTGCCAAGATTGCACCCCAGTATTGTGGACCCTTTGAGGTTCTAGATAGAGTGGGACCTGTAGCCTATCGACTAGAACTTCCTCCCACAATAAAAGCACATAATGTTTTCCATGTTTCATTATTGAAGAAATAT
>JZKD02S1038963.1:210849-232103 GCA_000966675.3 Picea glauca | reverse complement strand
AATCAAGAACAGTGCACAAATGAGACGGACGTAACTCTGGAGGAACAAATTCGTGTGAGGGTTGCAATACATGTACTAATGGATATGGTGGAGCCTGAAAATTGTGGAGCGCAAATTATAGTTTTGCTTAATATTTGCTTAATCGTTGGTCCTAGACAATAGGATACGATCACTGCGCCGAGAGAGAATGGGTGTGTGTGGAAAGTTGTGCTGATAACTGGAGAGATAGGCCTGAGAGAATAACCAGATGGAGCTAAGGCTTACTACAACGTTGACAGGTCATCAATGATACCAAAACATAACAACCGGGAACATAGAGAATGGAAGAGAAACGTATACTTGCATGCTAGCAGACCTAATACCTTGGCATGCAGAGCACATAGAGAATGGAAGAAAAACGTATACTTGCATGCTAACAGACCTAATACCTGGGCATGCAGAGAATGGAAGATAAGCAAAAACACATTGGCAAACTAATGCAGATGTGCACAGAATGGAAGATACGCAAAAACACATTGGCAAACTAATGCATACGTGCACAGGGAATCAAGGAGACAAACATTTCTAAACGCAAGAGGAAAAATGGATGTGTGAATGGCCAATGATTTAAAAGTGGATAGGAAAAGTGGATATGTGTGAATGTCCAATGATTTAAAAGTGGATTTTTTTTGAGGTATAAACCTTTTATTAAAGTAGATATTTTTTTTTGTGAGATATAAACTTTTTAAAGTGGATATTAAAGTTTATTAAAGTGGATATCATTTGTGAGGTTTATTGTGTGGACATTTGTTTTATGAAAAAAAAGTTTGGGCATTCAGAAATTCAACACACTCACCGAGAGAGGAAGGGTGTGCTAAGGTTATTTGCGTATTTTTGATGATTCATCGCCTTCAGGATTGAAGTGTGTTTGGTGATACAATGATTCATTGTTTGGTTGGACGAGCAAGAGATGGCGAATCCGCTGGTAGAGACCTACCTCAACAAAGCCAACAAATTAGATGGCTCAAATTTCATTAACTGAAAATTCAAAATGCAGACCTTGATGGAAGGGTATGGTGTTTGGACAATTGTGAAGGGAGATGAAGCGAAACAGGATGCGGTTGTAGGTGCGACAACAACACAGATCCAAGATTGGAAGAAGCGCGAAAACAAAGACAAGTTATTGTTGTGCATGTTTATTAAAGATAACATAATTCCACATATTAGAGAAGCTAAAACTTCTGTTGAAACATGTACAACCCTTAAATCCTTGTATGAAACTAGCAACACAAATCGTATTCTATTCCTAAAAACTAAATTGCAAGGCATTAAGATGGATGAAAATGAATCTGTTAGTTCATTTTTGGGTCGCATTAAAGAGGTGAAAGACAAGCTAAAAAATATAGGAGAAACAATTTTTAGCACTTATCTTGTCACTATTACCTTAAATGGTATTCTAGAAGATTATAAGATGTTCATAATAGGTCTCACAGCAAGGGAGAAGCCTCCTACTTTTGAAGAACTGATGGGTATGCTGCAAGAGGAAGAGAGGCGCTCGACTTTGAAGCCTCACAATACAGATTTGGCATTGTAGCCAAATAAGAGATCCCCAAGAGGGAGATCAGGAGAAAGAGGCAGAGGAGGCCGTTCATAAAAAAAAAGGACAATCCCCAAGGCCGAATCAAGGTATGCCCTCTAACAAGAATGATTAAAAGAGTTGTTTTTATTGTGGTCAACCTGGACATATTATTAAAGAATGTCATAAGAAAAAGAGTGATGAGGCTAGGAATAAACCTAGAAATCATTCAGGTCATTATGCAGAAGAATATTCAAAACATGATCTCATATTTTTTATTGCTAGTGATGATATCGATGAACCCCTAAATTTTAATTCAAGGGATCTTAGATTGTTTGTGTCAAATGTTTCTTTGTCTACTAAAACGGATGATATTGATGCCTGGTTTGTGGATTCTAGAGCATGAGTACATATGACATTTAATGAGAAGTGGTATGCTAATTTTAAAGAAACACATAATGGTGCCAACATATATCTTGGAGATGACCGTGTTCATCATATCAAGGGATACAAAGATATTCCAGTAACATTGCCTGATGGTTTTATTTGTCACATTCACAATGTTGTGTATGTGCCCGACATAAAGAAAAAATTGATCTTTGTGTCCACCATTATAGATCAGAACTTGAAGGTTGAATTCTTCAAGAATTATTGCATAGTGAAGGATCTGTTGGACCAATACAAAAATGTTGCAACGTGAGTCAGAGAAGGAGGACTCTACAAGCTTGATGTTAGCAGCAAAGAACATCACGCACTGACTTCTGCAACTATGCCAATAGAGAGTTTTTGTCATCAAAGGTATAATCACATCAATCATCATGATTTATTGTTATTACATAAACAAAATATGGTTGAAGGACTTCCGATGTTAAAGAATGAGAATGTTGTTTGTGATGGATGTGCATTAAGAAAGATGCACATAGATGAATTTCCCTCTAACTCTGATAAGAAAAAGAGAGATGTGTTAGAATTTGTGCATACTGATGTTTGCGGACCTATGCAGACTAGGTCTTTAGGAGGTGCATTTTTCTCTATTTTATTTATTGATAATTGCATGAGATACACATGGGTTTATTTCCTTAGAAGAAAAAGTGATGTTTTCGAGTACTTTAAGGAATTTAGAACCATGGTGGAAAAACACACAAGAGAATTCATCAAAATCCTCTGTTCAGATCAACGGGGAGAGTATAAATCAGGGGAATTCATCAGGGATGGTTTTAAGGATGGAAATTTATTTTAAAATGTACAAACCATGGGGAATCTTACTAATCCTTCATATGAAAACTATACATGTTTAGCGATATTTTTTTTCAAAAATATTCAAATTTCTAAGTATTTTATATAATTTGTATAAAATTTTGGCAACTTTTAAGGTAAAATGATTTTATCCTATAGGATTTGGGCAAATCATTTTTGGAACAGAGAATTTTGTTTTGGGAAAAACCATGGAAAATTAGCCCATGAGCGAAATTTAGCCCCTAAAATCATCCCTAGAATTCATCAAATATTGCAAAGATCATGGAATAGTACCCCACACTCCACAACATAGTGGAGTGGATGAAAGGTAAGAATCTGTCGAATACATTTTGGTCTGAAGCCATAAATACTATAGTTTATTTAAAGAACATAAGTCCAACAAGGTGTCTTGATAATATTACTTATTTCAAAACCTTGTATGGTTCCAAACCTGTAGTTCATAATTTGAAAGTATTTGGGTGTAATGATTTTGCACATATTCCAAAGGAGAATATGAAGAAATTGGATGCTAAAGCCATTAAATATATTTTCATAGGGTATTGTTCTGAATTCAAAGCATACAAACTATTTGATCCTTCTACTCACAAAGTATTTACGAGTAGAGATGTACTTTTCCATGAGAATGAAGCAGGAAATCATGACGACAACAATCATGAGGAATGTCATAGAATTCTTGATGAAGGAGTTAAAGAAGAGAAACAATGGAAACAATCATTACAACAACAACCACAATTGCAACAACAACCACCACAATAACAACCTTAAACGCAGAAACAACAACAATAAGGAATCAATGATATGGACACTTCAAGCAGTCACAGTTCACCTAGAGGTGAAGATAGATCTTCACAAAGTGGGGAGGAAGATAATCAATTGAAAAGATATTCATGACATGTTTGACTCCCTGAGAGGTATATAGACTATGCCCTAATGAGTAGCATTTCAAATGTCATAGAACCCATGATTTTTAATGAAGCCAATGAACATGATGAATGCTGAAATGCAATAGAGGAAGAATATGCATCTATAATGAAAAACAATACTTAGGAATTGACTGAATTGACTAAACATAAACAACCCATTGGATACAAATGGATATACAAACGCAAGTTTAAATCAAATGGTAGTATAGACAAATATAAGGCTAGACTAGTGGAAAAGGGGTATTCATAAACAAAAGGTATTGATTATGCTGAAACAATTGCACCAGTATCTAAATTGAATACTATGAGATTGTTAATTGGTTTAGCTACAAAGTACCATTGGAAGCTACACCAACTAGCTACCAAATCTGCATTTTTGAATGGTGAGTTAAAGGAGGAGTTCTACCTTACTCAAACTGAAGGGTTTGTGGAACATGGGCAAGAACACTTAGTGTGTAAGTTAAAGAAAGCATTATATGGACTAAAACAGGCACCTAGGTCATGGTATGATAAGATAAACTCTTTCTTTCTTTAGCAGGGTTTTATGAGAAGCAAAAGTGATCCAAATCGGTATACAAAATTTGATAAGAAGGGGTATATAGTATTGATTTCCTTATATGTTGATGATTTAATAATTACAGGAAATATAGGGAAATTAATTGATGAAATCAAGGAGCAGATGTCACAAGTTTTTGAAATGAAAGATCTTGATGAGTTACATTACTGCTTAGGTCTTGAAGTTTGGAGAAATGCAGGCCAAACTTTTCTTGTGAGAGTAAGTATGTCAGCGAATTACTTAAGATATTTAAAATGGACCAGTTTAAATATTCTATTATTCCTATGCAACAAAATGTGAAATGTTTTGATTAAGGTTGGTTGTCATTGATGTCAACCCTTGAAGAAAGCCCTGTAGAACAAAGGTTTGGGTAATGGACCCAAGATTGTTTGATGTAAATACGAGTCATTATTGTTTTTTCATGGCTGATAAGAAGTAAATATGGATGAACTCCAAAGTTGTCCCCTTACGGTGAAAGCCCTCACGGGAAGATGCTTTGCGGAGTAAGAGAACACATGATTAATTTTTGAATAATGAGATGAAGGATAGTGAATTTGCCAGAGAAACTATCCTATATGGATAGTTCTTGTCATTCCATTTCTGGTGGTATGTAGAATGTCACATAACTCCTCACGGTTAGAGAGTTATGACCATGTGAAGTTGGAGAACTTAGGTTTGGGTAATGGACCCAAGTTTATTTGATGGAAACGATATGATGTTTTCTATATTTAAAGGTAATAATATTCTACATGGATAGTACATGTAATTACATTTATGGTGGTATGTAGAATGTCACATAACTCCTCACGGTTTGAAAGTTATGGCCTTATGAAGTTGGAGGACCCTCATATGTCAACTAGAAGCCCCAAAAGGTCAAAGTAGTCAAAGTGGTTTAACAGATTTTAAAAGGTAAATAATGAAGTGAAGTGATGAGTGTATTATAATTCAAAGTGAATACAAATTAAATCATTTCAATAATAAATTTAATGGAGAAATTAGAAGTGGTTTCACCTTAAAATAAGGAAAGTGGGCCAAGTGACCTAGAAGATGTTTTTAAGGAAGCTACTTGGAGAGTATAAATAAGAGGAAAGGCTCTCTCATTTTAATAACACTTGAGAATATTGAATATATATAGGTGTCTGAGGTAAGCAAGGATATATAAGCCGAATTTCTGAGGGAAGGTGAAGAAAAGAATGCCAAAATGCAAGGAAGGATAAATTCTTTTGATGGTGCTTTCTAAGGTATGTTATTTATAGGTCATCTCACCATTTTATTTATAGGTCATCTCACCAGTACATGGTTGAGACAAGTAGTTGATGAGTTGGCACATACATGAGATGTATAGTTGATGATGTTGGTACATATTGATGAGTATTTGACATATGAATGGTACATACATGGTACATGATTGGATGCACTTGTTTATGGTAGAGGTTGATTACAGGTTGTTTGGTACAGGTTGGTGCATGGTTGATGCACTTGTTTATGGTACAGGTTGATTACAAGTTGAGGTACAGGTTGATGCATGGTTGATGCATGGTTCATATTTATTGGTATAGGTTTACAACAATATATCTAACAGTAATAGTGTGATAGTGGTTCCATCATTCTATTTCTACTTCAGGGTGGTAGGACGGGGCAAGGATAGGTGGTTGTAGCCACCTTCCGGTTGTAGCCAGAGAACATAGTGGGTTGTATCCTTCTTCTAGTTGTAGCCAGAGAATTGGGGAGTTGGAGCTTCCCTTTGGTTGTAGCCTGAGAAACTAGGAGGTTGGAGCCTCCTTCCATTTGCAGTTAGAAAACAAAGGAAGTTGGTGCTTCCAATGAATGTAATTCTTCAAGACATATAAGAAAAATAATTTCGTGGTTTTCTCCCGATTTGGGTTCCCACGTAAAACACTTGTGTACTGTGTATGTGTCTGATTGTTTATTTCTTACTTCTCATTATAGGATAATAATTCTACATTGATATAACATTTGAAGAAAAATTATTATAATTACGCTATTACTAATTTACCCCCCCTCTCAGTAATCCAACAATTGGTATCAGAGAAGGTTCCTTCAGAAATCAGTTTAACCACTAAAAGGTAGATCATGGAGAGTACCAACTCGTATAAAAATGGAATACCATAGTTTGATAGACAAAAGTATGGTTTTTTGGACCATAAGGATGAAGTCATATATACAGGCACAAGATTTCAAGTTTCGAAATAAATTGTAGATGGGTACATAGCACTAGCAGTTCCACCAACAAATGATAAAGCAGTGAAACTCGATGAGAATAATTCCAAAGACAAAAATTCACTTTTGAATGGTCTCAGTGATATGGTATTCACCAAAGTTGCACATTGTAAATCTATTAAAGATATTTGAGACAAGCTTTGAAATATTTATGAAGGAGATTCAAAAGTCAAAGCAACAAAGCTTCAAACTTATAGAGGTCAGTTCGAACAACTAAAAATGAAGGAAAATGAAGGAAGATGAAGATATCGTAGCTTACTTCTTACAAGTCGATGAACCAGTGAATGCAATCATAGGATTGGGAGAAAAAATCGAAGAATCTGTAATTTTTCAAAAGATACTAAGATCTCTTCCTACGATATTCAACCCTAAGATATCAACACTAAAAGAAAGATCAGATCTAAACTCAATAAGCATGGACGAATTTGATGCAGGAGCATCCACACTTAATTAAGCGAGCCAGCGCGTGAAGGCAAAGGAACAGTTGGAAAGGCACCATCATTCAAAAATTTTGAAACCTTGTAATATACGGCTGTGCCAAACGTAAATACGTTGATGTGATGAAGCGCAATTATACCTTGAAATGGACCTTGAGTGGATAAGCTCTCGTCCTTAGGTAGCTGAGGCATTTACTTAGATTTAATGCAAGTAGATAGGATAATTAACTGTAGATTAGACAATTTTACTTTCGAGAGGGAAAACAGAGTATAGACACCCTCCCTTGTATCATTGTAGAGTTAGCATTAGATTATTCAGCATTAGCATTCAGAGAAGAAGGGAAGCAGAGCAGAGAGCTTGTGAAGAACCTCCATGTACAAATATTGAATTAATAGGAAGGACTTTGATTCAATTCCATGGATGTGTTTGATCTCTGTGTGTTGTTGATATTATGCTTGTGCATGTTTTCTTATTTTTATGTTTATCTGTTATATGTTGCGTATGTGATTGCGTATCAGGTTCGTAACCTGAGGGAATGAGTTTCAATTGTTTCTTTGCTTAGGCCAGGATATTCCTGCATCGAGTGCAGTCAAATACCTCCGCATAGAGTGCGTCGAGGAGGCTAAGTAGTTGAAATTTTGTTCTCTTCTGCCTTGAATCGGCTTGGGTTGTTCGAACCGTGCAGTTTAGTGCAGGTTGGATGTGAAGTCTCAATAGCAAGTTTGAGAAAAGGAAGGTCGGGGTCGTTGCGATTGTGAACGCACAGAGGCTGGGAGACTTGAAGCACAGTTGGAGGCGGTTAAAAGTCAAGCACTGGAAGTGCGTGAAAGTTCTTTGAAGGAGTCAGAGGAACAAAGCTCAGGAGGGATATCACCTTTGGTTCAGTTACACAGGACAAAGGTGGGAAAGCTGAGAACTCTTCAAGAGGAAGAGAATCGACGACTTGAACTTCTTGAGGAAAGGAGTCTTCAAGAACGGGAAGAACCCGGAGGGGGCCATCGTGCATCGGAATATCGAGGTTGGCGAGCGCAAGTATTGCATGCACGACGAGATCACGAGTCGTGATTTCTCAACTTATACGAGACCGTCGATTTGAGCGCGGACAGGTGGCACGAGATCCTGTAGAGTCGGGATTCAACACTTCGGCTGTTTCAATGCTAAAGGGAGCACGGAGAAACCGCGAGAGCACGAGTCGCGATGGGTCCCAAGGAGATTGCGTGGAGTATCGCACGTGGCATCGCGTGTTCAGAGCTCAGAGGTTGGAAAAGCAAGTCTTCGGAATCATGAGTGGCGATAACCCGAGGTTGACTGTTGACCATCGAGAATCGGGATCTCGATGTTCGATAGCCCGAAGGCGTGTTGCAAGTTTCGCGATATCGCGAGACCCGATCTCCTGATACGCAAGCGCAGTTCCGAGAAGGAGTAACCTATGGGAACAAAGGCTCCCGAGGGGATTTGGAAGAGTATTGACTCTTTGGGCCGAGTTGTTGAAGGTCCTGGAGAAGGCGACCGTCCGCTGAGGGGCAGGTTGCATCAGAGTGGTATCAGAGCCTGAGTTAGAGTTCTCTTTGGTTGGATAGCAAGGAGAAGAAGATACAATTCCTCCCAGAAGGGAGAGGCAGTCACCTGATCGGGAAGACAGGGACGTGAGAAGAAGGGGTAGACCAGCAGGAAATCCCGTAGGGAATCCAGATATGGAGCGTCAAATATGGGATCTCAGGGCGAGACTAGAAGATATGGAAACCACCCAGAGGCGTGGAGCTAGTACAGCAGAGTTCAGTGATGCTGAGGTTGAAGAGGAAGCTGGACACAACCAAGAAGAGGTCTCCACAGAAGATGCCTCGACATAGAGGTTGATCAAAGCCATTTCGAGGATGAGCTCGAAGATGAAAATGGATATTCCCGTCTATGAGGGAAATCTAAATGTGGAGGAGTTGTTGGATTGGATCCAAGCGCTCGACACCTACTTCGACTATGAGGACATCGAAAAGGACAAGAAGGTGAGACATGCTGTCACCAAGTTGAAGGGACATGCAACATTATGGTGGAACGAGCTGCAAGTAGACAGGCATTCCAAAGGAAAACAGAAGATCAAAAGTTGGGATCGGATGATCGCCAAGATGAAGGCGAAGTTCATTCCGAGGGACTACCAGATCACTCTATTCAGGCGCATGTAGAACCTAAGGCAGAAGTTGATGACGGTGAAAGAGTACACCGAGGAATTCTACAGGCTCAACATCAGAGCTGGTCATCGGGAGAGTGATGACGAAAAGGTGGCGAGATACCTGAATGGTCTCAGGTATGATATTCAGGACAAGTTAAGCATGGTTACCATCCGCACTGTTGAGGATGCGTACCAGATGGCTCTGAAAGCCGAAGAAAAGCTGAGCCGCAAGCAGGGACAGCAAGGGCGAGGCAGGAGCCATCCTAGAGGCAAAGCAGTTGCCCAGAAAGAATTTCAGAAGACCAAGGGGGATTGGAAGAGGCCTCAGGGAAAAGCTGAAAGAGGTGGAACCTCGCAGCAGAGGCAACAAAATTTTGAGCCGAGGAGGTAGCGACAAGATCAGCAAGGAGATTATGCTGATGCCAATACATTTCCTCGTACCCAAGGTAGAGGCAGAGGTCGAGGAGGAGTTATCACATGTTTCACGTGTGGTAAAGACAGATAGAAGGTCGTTGACTGTCCAGACAGAAAATTGGACAGAAGTGAAACTCACATCGCTGAGGCGCAGAGGCGTGATGTGGAAGATGAGGACACTGGAAGTGGAGAGTCACTGACAGTGCACAAGGCTCTCTTGAAGCCTGAGAAGGAGGTGGACAGCTCAGCGCAAAGATGCAGATTGTTCCGGACGACTTGCAAGACCAAGGGATGGAAATGCATGGTCATAGTCAATAGTGGGAGCACTGATAATCTCGTTTCGACCGAGATGGTGGAGAAACTGGAGCTGAAAATGAAGAAGCACCCGAGTCCATACAAAGTGATGTGGCTACAGAAAGGACACCAGGTATGTGTTACAAAACAATGCTTGGTAAATTTTAAAATGGGTGATTATACGGATGAAATTCTGTGTGACATTATACCCATGGATGTCTGTCACGTTTTATTGGGTAGACCATGGCAGTATGACCGACGTGTTGTTCATGATGGGAGGATGAACACATACACCTTGGAGGAGGAGGGAAAAACACATACACTGCTTCTGGGGAAGGATAAGGAAATGAAGCCGGAAGTGAGCAGTACTATACTTCTCATGAGTGGGAAAGAGCTTCTCACAGAGCTGGAGAAGGATGAGGATCCAAAGTTCTTTGTTTTCAGGAAGCTGAGGGTTGTCTCGACAAGCACCAGAGTGGATGAATTGCCAGAGGAGATTCAGGAACTGCTTGGAGAGTTCGTTGATATCATCGTGGATGAACTGCCGCATTCATTGCCACCAATGAGGAGTGTGAGTCATCATATTGACCTCATACTCAGAGAAAGATTACCGAATAAGGCAGCATACAGGTTGACACCTCAGGAGAACGAGGAAGTCAAAAGGCAGGTATAGGATCTGCAGGATAAAGGACTAGTGAGGGAAAGTCTTAGTCTGTGTGTTGTTCCGACAGTACTGAGCCCAAAGAAGGGTGGAGGTTGGAGGATGTGTACAGACTCCAGGGCGATCAATAAGATCACCATCAGGTACAGGTTTCCATTGCCGAGGATGGATGACTTGATGGATTGCCTGAGCGGGGCAAACTATTTTTCCAAGATTGATCTCAAGAGCGGATACCATCAGATCCGGATGAGAGAGGGAGATGAATGGAAAACAACATTCAAAACAAACGAGGGTTTGTACGAATGGTTGGTCATGCCATTTGTCTTGAAAAATGCACCCAACACTTTTATGAGGCTGATGAATGAAGTCCTATAGGAATTCATTGGAAAATTTGTGATGGTGTACCTGGATGATATACTGATTTTCAGCAAAACCAGGGCTGAGCATTTAAAACACTTAGTCATTGTGATGAGAAGGCTACAGCAGGAGAAGATGTTGATTAATTTGAAGAAGTGCTCATTTATGCAGACAAAACTCACATATCTTGGTTTTGTAATCTCGGCAAATGAATTGAAGATGGATCCTGAGAAGGTTGAAGTAATCAGGAATTGGCCATCGCCAAGGAATGTCTTCGAGGTAAGGAGCTTCCATGGTTTGGCTAGCTTCTACAGGAAATTTATTCGGAATTTCAGCGGAATCAGTGCTGCAATGATGGAAACTATGAAAAAGAGGCATAAAGTTTTCCATTGGACAGCCGAGGCTGCGAGGAGTTTCAATTTGATGAAACGGAAGATAACCGAGAAACCAGTGTTAGTGCTGCCTGATTTTCAAAAGACCTTCCAGGTGAAGTGCGATGCCAGTGGGTATGTTGTTGGGGGAATCTTAAGTCAGGATGATAGACCTGTGGAATACTACAGCGAGAAGCTGGATGATGCCAAGCTAAAGTACTCCACGTATGACAAAGAATTCTATGCCATTATCCAGGCATTGAAAAAGTGGAGGCATTATCTCATACCCAAGGAGTTTGTGTTGTACAGTGACAACCACGCATTGCAGTTCATGAGTCAACAGGAGAAGTTGAACCAGAAGCATGCGAAGTGGGTAGAGTACATGCAGAATTTCACGTTCGTGATCAAGCACATTTCGGGGACTGCGAACAAGGTCGCTGATGCCTTGAGCAGAAAGTGCTTGTTGCTGCAGGAGTTTAGAGTCAAAACCTTGGGTTTTGAAAATTTAAAGGATATGTATGCGGGTGACGTAGATTTCAGCGAGGCATATGAGGCAGCCGAAAACCTGGTGCTCAGGGATAGGAGCCCGTGGTTGGAGTATCAAATCCAGGATGGATTTCTATTTCGGGGCAATCAATTGTGCATTCCAGATTTCTCTATGAGAGAGAATTTGCTGAAGGAAAAACACAGTGGAGGCTTAGCGGGTCAATTCGGACATGAAAAAACATTCGCCAAGCTGAGCGAATCGTATTATTGGCCGGGCATGCGTGCAGATGTGAAGATATTTGTTGACCGATGCAAAATTTGTCAACACGCGAAGGGCCGAAAGCAGAACACAGGGTTCTATCAGCCGTTGCCCGTACCTGAGAGGCCATGGGAAGACATTAGTATGGATTTTGTGTTGGGATTACCGAGAACACAACGAGGAGTGGATTCCATTTTTGTTGTGGTGGAAAAATTCTCGAAGATGGCACATTTCATCCCATGTCATAAGACTAGCGATGCGACGCACATTGCAAACTTGTTTTTCAAAGAGATCGTGAGGTTGCATGGATTACCCAGGAGCATAGTCTCGGATCGAGATACGAAGTTCATAGGCCATTTTTGGAGGACGCTATGGAAGAAGCTGGGGACTGATCTGGCATTTAGCTCAGCATACCATCCGTAGACAGATGGGCAGACAGAAGTGGTCAACAAAATCTTGGGGGATTTGTTGAGAAGCCTGGTGACGGAGCATCACACCAGTTGGGATCAAATCCTACCACAGGTAGAATTTGCGTACAACGATTCGATGAATCGAATTACAGGTAAGAGCCCATTCCAAATTTTGTATGGGACACAGCCGAGAGGAGTGTCTGAGCTCAAGAAGCCAGAACAGGCTGAGACTAGTAGCGCAAGGGCTGAAGAGTTCGCTGAGGTGATAAAAGAACTTCACGGAGAGGTGAAGCAGCAACTTCAGAGATCAAATCAGGAGTACAAGCACAGAGCCGATCATAAGAAGAGGCAACTTCAGTTTGAAGTTGGAGACATGGTTCTGGCGCACCTGAGGAAAGGAAGGTTCCCAAGGGGAACATATAACAAGCTCAAAATGAAGAAAATCGGACCATGCAGAATTTTGAGAAAATTTGGTGAGAACGCATACGAGCTTGAGTTGCCAGAGGGCATTGGGATATCTCCAATTTTCAACATTTCGGATTTATACCCTTACAGGGCTGAAGAAACAGGAATTGGAAATGAGGAACCAGTGGTCCAGTGGCAAAAGCAATTACCAGTTGCACAGAAACCTCAGATGGAGAGCATACTGGATAAGAGAGCAGGTAAGAAGACCAGGAGAAAGCAATACCTTGAGTACCTGGTGAAGTGGAGGAACCACCCAGTAGAGGATGCTAGCTAGGAAACAGAGGCAATCATACAAAAGCATGGTCACACCATGCAGCAGCTCATGGACAGGAGCCCATGAAATCTTTTGAGCCGAGGAGTATGATGCAGGAGCATCCACACTTAATTAAGCGAGCCAGCGCGTGAAGGCAAAGGAACAGCTGGAAAGGCACCAGCATTCAAAATTTTTGAAACCTTGTAATATACGGCTGCGCCAAACATAAATACGTTGATGTGATGAAGTGCACTTATACCTTGCAATGGACCTTGAGTGGATAAGCTCTCGTCCTTAGGTAGCTGAGGCATTTACTTAGATTTAATGAAAGTAGATAGGATAATTAACTGTATATTAGATAGTTTTACTTTCGAGAGGGAAAACGGAGTATAGACACCCTCCCTTGTATCATTGTAGAGTTAGCATTAGATTATTCAGCATTATCATTCGGAGAAGAAGGGAAGCAGAGCAGAGAGCTTGTGAAGAACCTCCATGTACAAATATTGAATTAATAGGAAGGACTTTGATTCAATTCCATGGATGTGTTTGATCTCTGTGTGTTGTTGATATTATGCTTGTGCATGTTTGCTTCTTTTTATGTTTATCTGTTATATGTTGCATATGTGATTGCATATCAGGTTCGTAACCTGAGGGAATGAGTTTCAATTGTTTCTCTGCTTAGGCCAGGAGATTCCTGCATCGAGTGCAGTCGAATAACTCTGCATAGAGTGCTTCGAGGAGGCTAAGTAGTTGAACTTTTGTTCTCTTCTGCCTTGAATCGGCTTGGGTTGTTCGAACCGTGCAGTTGAGTGCAGGTTGGATGTGAAGTCTCAGTAGCAAGTTTGAGAAAAGGAAGGCTAGGGTCATTGCGATTGTGAACGCACAGAAGCTGGGAGACTTGAAGCGCAGTCGGAGGCGGTTAAAAGTCAAGCACCGGAAGTGCGTGAAAGTTCTCTGAAGGAGTCAGAGGAACAAATCTCAGGAGGGATATCACCTTTGGTTCAGTTACACAGGAAAAAGGTGGGAAAGCTGAGAACTCTTCAAGAGGAAGAGAATCGACGACTTGAACTTCTTGAGGAAAGGATTCTTCAAGAACGGGCAGAACCCGGAGGGGGCCATCGTGCATCAGAATATCGGGGTTGGTGAGCGCGAGTATTGCATGCACGACGAGATCACGAGTCGTGATTTATCGACTTATACGAGACCGTCGATTTGAGTGTGGACAGGTGGCACGAGATCTTGTAGAGTCGAGATTCGGCACTTCGGTTGTTTCGATGCTAAAGGGAGCACAGAGAAACCGCGAGAGCGCGAGTCGCGACGGGTCCCAAGGAGATTGCGTGGAGTATCGCACGTGGCATCACGTGTTCGGAGCTCAGAGGTTGGAAAAGCAGGTCTTCGAAATCACGAGTGGCAATAACCCGAGGTTGACTATTGACCATCAGGAATCGGGATCTCGGTGCTCGATAGCCCGAAGGCGTGTCGCAAGTTTCGCGATATCGCGAGACCCGATCTCCCGATACGCAAGTGCAGTTTCGAGAAGGAGTAACTTGTGGGAACAAAGGCTCCCGAGGGGAGTTGGAAGAGTATTGACTCTTCGGGCCGAGTTGTTGAAGATACTGGAGAAGGCGACCGTCCGCTGAGGGGCAGGTTGCGTCAGAGTTGCATGGATTCTTCATAGCATATGAGATGAGAACTGAACAGGAAAATCCAGATGTAAAAGAAGAAGCCTTAAACGAATCCAAAAGATCAAAGAAAAAGAAAAAGGAACAAGAAGAATATAGTAGCAACAACGACATCTCATAAGATGATGATGAATTGGCCAACTTTGTCAAAAGACTGAACAAGGGAACCAACGGTAGGTATAGAGGTAAACTTCCTTTAATTTGTTTTAATTATGATGGTATTGGTCATTTTGCTAACAAATGTCCTCATAATAAAAAGAGAAATGATGAAGGTTACTCAAAAGGAAGACAAACATATAAAGGTAAAAGAACTACAAATAAAGTTTTCAAGAAAAACCTTTGTACTAAAGATGACATCTCATCATCAGATGAAGATGAAGTCAGTGACAATGAAACAGAGAGAGTTCTATTCATGGCAGTAGAAGACTCTAATAAAAAAGTCTCCGAAAATGAATATGAAGAAGCATATGAAGAAGAAATTGAAGAGGTATAAGTTGACTTTCGAGAAGAATTAATGAGTGCCATAGAAGTTATCAGAAGAGAAAAGAAGAAAAAAAATAAACTACAAGCAAAACTACATAAGAAAAAAGACACTCAAGAACAAGAACAAATGATCACAAAATTGAAGGTTCAAATAAAAGAAGATAAAAGAATTGAAGAAGCACTCAAATAATAGCTAGAAGGAAAGGACAAGATCATTGGAAACCTAGAAGTAGAGATTGTCACACTAAGAAAGGATATTCAAAAGAAAAATATGCAGAATAGCTCAAAAGTTCTGAATGATATTATCAACAGTCAAAGATGTCATCTTGACAAGTTTGGATTTGGATACAATCAGAAAGAAAAGGGATCAAGTTCCAAAACAACAGAGCAAGAAACAAATCCAAAAAGCTATGCAGAAACAATCAAAGGGGATAAAAAGATATACAAGGAAGATTACAGGGGCACTCCTCCACCGAGAAGATTCATATTTCAGAATCAACAACAAATAGACATGCCTCAAGAATAAGAAGGATTCATAAGAGAACCTCCTTTCAGAAGATCTTCAACTACTAGGTATCAAATTATATTTTTTGGTTTATGTTATGCATGTAATAATTTTGGACATAAAGCTGTAAATTGCAGAGCTAACAACAAGAACAATAACTACTTTGAGAGCCATACACAAAGGGGTTATTCAAGAAGACCTAGTGAAACATAGAGAAGAAGTTACAACAGGTTTGAATATTTGAGCACTGAAGTGGAATGTTACAAATGTAACAATTTTGGACACATGGCCAAAAATTGCAGAATGACAGTCCCTCCTAAAGTACCTCAATAGAGTCACAAACAAGAACCTCAGAAAATGACATGAATAAGAAAGAAATATCAATATAGCAATGAAAAATGCAGAGTCACTCTACAAGATAAATAGAAGAAATGTGGTTGGTATGTTGACAGAGGATGTTCAAAAAACATGACAGGTGATAGAGACAAGTTTACATTACGAAAGGAAAGAGATGGATCGGTCTCCTTCGAAAATGATGATTCAGCCAAAATCATTGGAAAAGGCACAGTCCGAATTGAGAACAAGAATGAAAAGGCATAAAATTTCCTACTAGTAGAAGATATGAAAAATAATCTTTTAAGTATGATTCAAATGTGTGACCAAGGTCATAAAGTTACTTTCGATTCACAAAAGTGTGAGATAAGAAAAGAAGGTTTAGGGAAATTGTTCGCTACAGTTACAAGAACTTCAAGCAACATATATGTGTTAAGCGAAATTGGAAATGAAAAGTGTTGTCTATGAAAGGAAGATGAAAGTTGGCTATGGTACAGAAGAATGAGTCACATGCATTTTTATAACCTTGTCAAAGTCAACAAAAGAGAAGCAGTCAGAGAAATTCCCTAGATCACGAAACCAACCAACACTTTCTGCAAGCATTGCCAACAAGGAAAACAAACAAAGATCAGATTCAAATCAAAGGAATATTCAACAACAAAACCACTGGAAATTGTGCATACTAATCTTGTTGGATCAACTACAACAAAAGGATTAAAAGGTGAGAGATACTTTATGTTATTAGTTGATGATTATACAAGAATGACTGTAGTTTGCTTTCTCAAGAACAAGTCAGAAGCTTTTGAAAATTTCAAGATCTACAAGGAAATGGTTGAAAATGAGATGGATTCAAGAATCAAATGCTTAATATCGGGTAATGGAGGAGAATTCACCTCAAAGGAATTTATGGACTACTACAACAATCATGGAATAAAAAGACAATTCTCCATCGCTAGGACACATCAACAAAATGGAGTTGTTGAAAGAAAGAACATGATAGGACAAGAAATGGCTCGAACAATGATAATGGATTCAAAGTTGACAGATATTTTTTTTACAAAGGAAGTGCATACAACAATTCACATTCAAAATAGAGTAATTCTTAGAAACAACATTGATAAAAATCCCTACGAGCTATGGAAAGGAAGACCAGCAAATGTGAATCACTTCAAAGTTTTTGGAAGAAAATGCTACATCAAAAGAGAAGATGGCAGAATGAGAAAGTTTGACTCTCGTGTGGACAAAGGAATACTTGTTGGTTACTCAAGTACAAGGAAATCATACAAGTGTTACAATCTAGGATTAAACAAAGTTGTGGAAAGCATCGACGTAACAATTGATGAAACAGGCAGACCAAAATCAAAGGAAGAAGAAAACAAATCAATGGAACAAATTTTTGAAGAAGAAGATGAAAAAAAAGTAGAAGAGGAAGAGAATCCAACAGAAGCAGAAGAAAAAGTTCAACAAGTATCTCCAAAGACACCTAGAAAACATGTAAAGAAGAATCATCCTTCATATTAGATTATTGGAAACAAAGATGCAAGAGTTGAGACTAGAAGAAAAATCCATTCACCAGAACAAACATACCTAGCACTCTTATCTACTATTGAACCAAACTATTTTGAAGAAGCCAACAAGGATGGATTTTGGAAAAAGGCCATGGATAAAGAATTGGATCAAATAGAGAAAAATGACACTTGGGAATTGGTTCCAAGACCAAATAATAAGAATGCGATCAACAAAAAATGGGTTTTCAGGAATAAATTGAATGAAGATGGATAGGTTACAAGGAACAAATTTAGATTGGTATGTAAAGGATATGCACAGATTGAAGGAATCGACTTTAAAGAGACATTTTTCCCAGTTGTCATAATGGAAGCAATCTATTTTATTTTAGCTTATGCATGCTCCAAAAATGTTAAAGTATATCATATGGACGTAAAATCAACTTTTTTGAATGGGGAACTTGAAGAAGAAGTCTACATTGAACAACCAGAAGGATTTCAGTTTTCAGAGAACACAGACTATCTGTGTAAATTAAAGAAGTCCTTGTATGGTCTAAAACGTGCTCCTAGAGCATGGTATTCCAGACTGGATAAGTATCTGCAGCAGGCAGGGTTCAGAAAAGGAAGCGAAGACAACAACCTCTACATCAAGGTAAGTCAAGGTAATATTTTATTAATTGAAGTTTATGTTGATGATATTATTTTTGGTAGTGATGATGACAGGTTAAGCCAGAAATTTGCAAAAAACATGCAGAATGAATTTGAAATGTCATTACTTGGAGAATTATCCTTCTTTCTGGAACTTCAAATACATCAAAGAAACCAAGGAATTTTTATTTCTCAAACCAAGTATATCATAGAAATGCTAAAGAAGTTCGGAATGGAATATTGAAAACAAGTTATCACTCCCATGCAAACTAGTTGTAAGTTGACCAAAGATGATTATTCGAAGTCTACAGATCAAGAGAAATACAGGTCAATGATTGGAAACCTACTATATGTGAAAGAATATAGACCAGATGTAATGGATGTAGTTGGACAGGTGGCACGATTTCAAGTAGCACGAAAGGAATCACATGTATTAGCAGTAAAGAGGATCTTAAGATATCTCAAAGGAACATGAAAGTTTGGATTATGGTATCCAAAAGAAGAATATCTATCACTTATTGCCTACGCAGATGCAGATTGGGCAGTTTGTATTGATGACCGACGAAGCACCAGTGGAGCAGCGTTCTACTTAGGTGAGCGTTTGGTTTCATGGCTAAGAAAGAAACAATCAACAATATCTCTATCTACAACCGAGACAGAGTATATCATAGCAACAACATGTTGTACACAGGTTCTTTGAATGAAACAAACTTTGACAGATATAGAGTTTGAGTATGATGAGCCCATTCCAATATATTGTGATAATACAAGTTCCATTGGTATATCAAAAAACCCAGTGATGCACTCCAATACGAAGCACATTCCAATCAAGTATCACTTTATATGGGAAAAGGTTGCAGAAAAGAACATCAAAATTGAGTATGTGGGCACAAAAGAACAAGTGGAAGACATATTTACAAAACCACTTCCATGGGAAGCCTTTGAATATCTCTGCCAAAGACTTGGAGTTATTTCTACTCCAAAATTAATGATTTTTGAATGATTTTTGAATGGTTATCTTATATGTCTTAGATGTACATGAGGAAGCACCATAAGATGGCAGTTCAGTCAGGGGGAGCAACCCCATATGGAAAGATACCTTTTCCATTGATGACAAAGGGGGGGAGATTTATCATATGCAAAGGACAGAGGCATAGTTCCAAGGGGAGCATGAGTGATATCATTTTAGTATTTTATCATAGTGTTTCCATCAATGCCAAAGGGGGAGATTGTTGATTAAGGTTGGTTGTCATTGATGTCAACCCTTGAAGAAATCCCTGTAGCACAAAGATTTGGGTAATGAACCCAAGATTTTTTGATGTAAATATGACTCATTATTGTTTTGTCATGGTTTATAAGAAGTAAATACGGATGAACTCCAAAGTGGTCCCCTTCTGGTGAAATCCCTCACAGGAAGACACTTTGCGGAGTAAGAGAACCCATGCTTAATTGTGGAATAATGATACGAAGGACAATGAATTTTCAGGGAAACTATCCTATATGGATAGTGCTTGTCATTTCATTTCTAGTGGTATGTAGAACGTCACATAACTCCTCACGGTTAGAGAGTTATGACCATGTGAAGTTGGAGAACCCAGGTTTGGGTAATGGACCCAAGTTTGTTTGATGAATAATGATATGATTTTTTCTATATTTAAAGGTAATACTATTCTATATGGATAGTACATGTCATTCCATTTTTGGTTGTATGTGGAATGTGACATATCTCCTCACGGTTTGAGATTTATGGCCTTACGAAGTTGGAGGACCCTCATATGTCATTTAAAAGCCCCAAAAGGTCAAAGTAGTCAAAGTGGTTTAAGAGATTTTAAAAGGTAAATAATGAAGTGAAGTGATGAGTCTATTATAATTCAAAGTGAATACAAAATAAATTATTTCAATAATAAATTTAATGGATAAATTAGAAGTGGGTTGACCCTAAAATAAGGAAAGTGGGCCAAGTGACCTAGAAGATGTTTTTAAGGAAGCTACTTTGAGATTATAAATAAGAGGCAAGACACTTTCATTTTAATCACACTTGAGAATATTAAATATCTATAGGTTTCTGAGGTAAACAATGACATATAAGCTGAATTTCCGATGGATGGTGAAGAAAATAAGGCCGAAATGCAAGGAAGGATAAATTACTTTGATGGTACTTTGTAAGGTATGTTATTTACAAGTCATCTCACCATTTTAGCTATAATTTTTTTCTATAATGATTCAGACCGTTAAATTGCTATCCCATTGAGAAAACATACCCACCTATCTATGGTAAAAAATCCATCTTGTGGGTCATTGTATTTTGGGAGTTACACTCCATGGAAAATAGGGTTTGTGGCTAGTCCTGAAACTAGTCAAAAACAAATGTTTCGGGTAAAAACATCATAAATTCTTCATGAAAGATCAAAATTTAGTGAGACCAAATGTGTTGGTTAGGGTAAAGTCTTTAGTAAGTTGTGTAAAATTTTCAGATCAATTCAACTAAAATTGTGTGTGGGGCACGCTCTACAAGGTCGCTCTCTAGAATAAGCCAGAATTCAACAAGGTATGCCATTTTTTCTATAACTCCTTTTTTGAGTGGTTCCAAGTAGTGACACGTGGAGGAATTGCATAAAAAACACTAAAGAACATTGTTTATCAATTTCAGATCTTTATACATTACAGGTTCAAAGTTATGATTACTTCAAGTTAGGGTTGTTGACTAATCCAAAACTAGGCATGTGAGACTAAAGAAAAGTTAGATGAAAATGCTAGCCTCTTGTTGTTAATGTTAAGGAAGGTTTGCAGGAATGTGATCATATACACCAGGTCTATTACAAAGCTACAAATCACATTTGGATGATGAAATTGATGAGGGATGTTGGTTGAGGTACATGTTGAGTATATGGTTAAGACAAGTAGTTGATGAGTTGGCACATACATGAGGTGTATAGTTGATGATTTTGGTACATATTGATGAGTCATAGTTGATGAGTAGTTGACACATGATTG
>JZKD02S1038963.1:168872-204778 GCA_000966675.3 Picea glauca | reverse complement strand
TATTAGTTTTTAAAACCTTGTCCTTTTGACTCTTTTTAAATTAAATTAGAATTTATTAAACAAAAAGTAATAAACAAATAGGTAATTAATTAATATAACAATTAATTAATTAACAGAACAAACAATTGTAAAAATAAAATTAGAATTTATTAAACAAAAAGTAATAAACAAATAAGTAATTAATTATTATAACAATTAATTAATTAACTAAACAAACAATTGTAAAACTAAAAAATTAAAATTAAAATTATTTCWGTAAGTCGGCTCCTTACAATAACTTTTTGAGTATTTATACATGTGTTATATTCTTTTTTCCTTCATTTTTCAAAACGCACTTTCCTGATGATGGACCACACTAGTTTGGTCCGAAACGTTGAAGAACATAAAACCTATGCGATGGATCCGAAAGCACTCTCTGAACAAAACAATAATCGCAAAAGTCTTAGAACAGAAATGGTGTTTGAAATTAACACTTGGAAAGGATAATATAACCTTCTGGAAATATTGGTTTAATGCATATTAATGGGAGATCTCCGCAAATCTTGGTTTAGCATTAAACAATATTTTTTATTATAGATAAGACTCTTTTATTATAAACAAGTGAAAGAAAGGAATGGCCAAGTCTGAAAAGAAGTCACACAGGTTTCAAAATAGGGTTACATGGGATTCTCAGTAGAGGTGAAGGGCCAACGGTCAAATTGTATGTCTCATAAATTTTAACTGCAAAATGCGTAAAAGGGAAGAGCGCAAGCAATGAATGGTCAAGTATGAAAAGAAGTTGGAGGGGTTTCAAAATAGGGTTAAAGGGGATTGTTAGTAGAGGTGCATGCCGACGTTCAAATTGTATGTATTAGAATTTTTGACTGCAAAATGTGTAAAAGGGAAGAGTGCATGGTGGGGCGGTCCAGCAGCCGGTTTGTATATTTGCAGAATTGCGGGTGTTGTTTGCATGTTGTGGAACAATGGAAGGTAAATATTTATTCCTCATGTCCAGTAACTCACAAATGAAAAAGTGGCCAAGTATGGAATAGGGAAATGGTTAGTCGGACTTGGTTGGAAAGAAGTGCGAAGGTGGAGGGAACAGGAAACAACGATTAGGAATTGAATATTTCATGAACCCACCAACCCGACGATCCATGAAAGAGATTAAAACAAATGAAAAAGTATGGAAAGAAGACGAAAAAGCTTCAAAAATGGGGTGACAATTGTTCAATAGGAGACGTGAGGACCCGATGGTCAAATTGTAGCTCTCAAAACTTCTAAGTGCAAACTGTGTAACTAGGCAGAGTGTATGATGTGACAGTCTAGTTGTAAATTTGTATATCACGGAAGTCTGGGTGCTCTTTGTAGGTCAAGGAACAATGGAAGTGCACCCTAGAGCCCGCCTCCTCGGGAATCTACAATAAAAAATGTGTCTAGGTATGGAATGGGGAAATTGTCGGTTAGATTCTCGATATAAAAGCACAAGTGCAAATGTGAAGCCATGAGGGAAAAGAGAAACACGAATTTTGTTAAGTATAGAAAAGGGAAAAGAAAGGATAATATATTCAAATTTGTAATAGATATCCCATTTCCTCGCAAGATCTTTTCTGCATGTTTCTGGAGAAGTTGTAAACTTGTTGCATATACTTGGAAAGAAGCGTTAAGGTAGCGGGTACAGGAAAAGTGACTACGAATTGGAAATTGTCTGAACCTGCCAACCCGACGATCTGTGAAAGAGATTCCAATAAATGGAAGTGTGGAAAGCGGTCAAACGATCTTCAAAATAGGGTGACAAGGGTTCCTAAGGAGACATGAGGCCCTTATGGTCAAATTGTATGTATCACAACTTTTGAGTGCAAAATGTGTAACAAGGAGGAGGGGATTATTTGGGAATTCGGAAGTGAATTTGTACATCGTGGAAGCCAGGTTGTTGTTTGTAGGTCAAGGAATACTAGAAGTGTAGTTTGCCTGTCCGGGAACCCGTAAGCAAAAAAATTGGCTGAGTATGCAATAGGGAAACAATATTCAAATTATACCTAGTATATTGATATTTGTAATAGATATCCCAATACATCGCAGGATATTCTCTGCATGTTTCTGGAAAAATTGTCTACGAATAGTTACTATGACTATCTCCTGGAGGCATGGTGAGTTGTTATGATTAAATCTCATTTATTGCATAGTTGGAAAGAAATGAGAATGTGACGGGCACATGAAACAACGACTAGGAATTGGAGGCGTGAAAGAGATTCCAAGAAACGATGAAGTATGGAAAGAAGATGAATGTGATTGAAAATTTGGTGATAATAGTTTCCTAGGAGACATGAGGACCTGAAGGTCAAATGTAGGTCTCAGAACGTTTGAGTGAAAATTGTGTATCACAGAAGAGGGTATGATGTAGGAGTTCAAAAGTGAATTTGTGTATCATGGAAGTTATGGTGTTGTTTGCAGGTCATGAAACAATGGAAGTGCAATGCAGAGCATGTCTACATGGAAAGACACAATCTGAAAAGTTTCTAGGTATGGAATGGGAACCGGTCGGTCAGAGTTGGGATATAAAATCACGAGTGCAAACATTTTAAGAAAAAACAGCTAAATAACTAGAAAGAGAAAGTAAAGGGGAAAAACAAATGGGAATTGGGTTAAGTATAGAAGAGGGAGAGGAAGGGATAATATATTAAAATATGTGTATCATAGAAGACTTTTGAGTGAAAACTGTGTATCACGGAAGAGGGTATTATGTGGGTGTCTGGTAGTGAATTTGTATATCACGGAAGTCTCGGTGTGGTTTACAGGTCACAAAACAATGGAAGTGCAATGTAGAGCGTGCCTACCTAGAAATTTGCGATCTAAAAAGTCGCTAGGTATGGAATGGAAAGTGATCGGTCAGAGACGGGATATAAAAGAATGAGTGAAAATGTGGACCCATGAGCCCACAAAGTTGCACAGGTAGACATTTTTGGAAAAACAGTTAAATAACCAGAAAGAGAAAGTAAAGGGGAAAAACAAAGGGGAATTTGGTTAAGTATAGAAGAGGGAAAGGAAGGGATAATATATTAAAATCAGTAATAGGTATTCCATTTCCTAGAAATATCTTGTCTATATGTTTATGGATCTTCTAGCATTAAACTTCAGTTATTTCATACTTGAAAGAAGTGCGAAGGTGGAAGGCACAGGAAACAACGATATGGAAATTGGATATTTCATGAACTAACCAACCCGACGATCTGCAAAAGAGATTTAGATAAATGGAGAAGTATGGAAAACGTACAGATGGACTTCAATACTTCTTGCATATAATTTGAAATTTGCATTGCAAAACCATCATTTTCTAGTCCAATATTTTATCCACTTACTTGTTTTCTATTGTGCTTTTACCATTAAAAAGGTTGTGTGAAAATGCTTTATTGAAGATTAGCTTTTATCGCAACTTGTTGAAATGACTGTTCTCTTGATACATTCTTGGATGACTTTGACATATTACCTTGCGCAAACACGGGGATCGATCAACCCGCGAGCAATCCAGGAGCAGTTTAAAGGGATTTTGTTTATATATATTTAAAATGCATTCATATTAATGTATATTAATAGATTATGTTTTGTCCAAATGTAAACCATGTTTGAAATTGAATGGTGTTTTGGGCTCACAATTTCTTCTCAAACCCAGAAGCAATAGAGAAAAAAATATATGACTTTTCATTTTGTATATCAAAGAGTATAATGAAATATAGGAAGTTGTAATATATGCACAATATAGAACATGAAAATGTACAGGAAAATGAGTTAATTTTAAGAAGAAACACAAGTTTCAAATAACAAAACCAAACATTGAAGATCACCATAGAACAACCTCAAATATTTATATTCAGATAAACTGGGTCACATAATACAATTGAGAATACTTCCCACAAAATATTTTTTTTCAAATTTGTAAAAATATATATAGTTCATTACATATTCTTTCAAATAAAAATGATTTTGAAATAATGACTATGATTGGGACTACCACGGACTACCAAGAAAATATGTACAAGAATGAGGTTTGTATAAAGAAGAAAGTCGACGATGGAAACAACAAGACCTGTCAAGAAGAAAAAAAAATTGTCAGTCCTTGGTTAAAACTTTGTTAGAGTAAGTGAATGAAGACAAAAAAATGTGATCAGTATCAACTTACTATGATGGTGTCCCATGCCTTGTCATTTTCTTGTTGATGTCCTTTTATGGATTTCCTCATTTTTGAGCTTCATTCGTTATCTGATCGACAACCTTTTTGCTCCATTATTCAATGTAGCTCCTCATGGGCGCTACGTTGATTTCATGCCAGAATTTTATATCGAACAATTCACTTTCCAAGTCCCTTAGATCAATAGACATGTTGTGCAATGCTTCTTTAATATATTGGTTTTTAATCCATAACTGACTAGCCAGGTTTTCACGTCATCTTCACCATATTCAAGAATGCCATAGAAATTTTCAAATGACAGTTTTTTATAGATATGAACTTGATCATCAAATGCTTGGTTGGTTAAAAACAATGAGTTGAATATCAATTTAGGGTCCTGCACTTTATTAGTGTTGTCATCTAGATCTATCTCGGTTAACTTCTTGAATTGTTTGTCTCTTTTAGATATGGCTTGGGCACATGCTTGAATGATATCATTGAGGTTCTTTACCTTTTCTTTCCAGCATGTGTTTAGCTGGTCTATTCGAACTAGGGAAGGGTGATCCTCTTGTCTTCTTCTGAATTCTATCATACCTGTAACTTTAACACCAAATGGTAGAGTGACATCGAGGTATAAACCTTGCTCATTCTTGAGATATTATTATAGATACTCATGAAAAACATGAGCTCTTGTTCCAAAGAAGATCATATTCTTTGACATCTCCCAAGCCTCTATTATTAATTCCATTCTTCTATTTATATTGTTTTCCACATAGCCTCGAGCTGATGTGAGAATGATTTCTGATCCTTTTAACTTTTCCCCAGGTGTGGTGGGCCAGATCATTGCCAAAGGAGTAGAAAACAGTGGAAGAGGCATTAGAGTTGCCTCCAATTCTTTGATTTTCTCCTTTAACATGATGTTTTCTATTTCAAGGCCGCTAATAGAGTTTTCTAGAGCATCTCTAGTCTATCAGTGTATCTGAGAGATCTGAGAAGGGTGCATGTTCTGTAGGTTGATCTATGAACAATATTTTCCTTTCTTGTTCTTTACTTGTTTCTTTTCAATAAACAAATTTTTGGATTCGCTGTAAAAAACAACACTCTAAAATGCAAAAGACTCTTCTTTGTCCAATGTATCTATGCCAATTATTTCCATCCCAGGATTGTGCGGAGAATTTCTCTCTAGCTGGTTGTCATCAGGGAACACTTTGTCAATGTCAATTTTTATTTCCATATCTTCGAGGGAGAGATTGTGGATATCAATTTACTTCCTCTCGGTACCTCCCGTTCTTGGACTATTGTTTTCCATTTTTTGATCGCGATAAGTTTGTAACAACTTTCAATTTTTCTGATGGGAGGTTTCTTATCTCCTCCTATGCCCAAAGAACTATGTGTGAATTTTTTACTTGGGTAGGTTGTTGGAGTACTACGCTGAGATGTTGTGGTCTTGGGTGTGGCGATTGACGATTCATAACTTTTTTCACCTAGGCCTTTTCCTTTGTGCTTGGGCGAGTCATTGGTACTGGCACCAAGTTCATTCAGTATAGTGTCAATGAAAGAATTGTTGAAGTGGTGTGTGACCATGAAATCCCCAACTTTCCAAGGTGGAGATATGATTTGAATTTTTCTTTTTTCATGGGAAAAATGCAACCAATAGATGTACCGCCTTGCTATTCCAACAAAAAACATTGTACTAGTTATGTGACATGGGTAAAATTCACAGTTCATCTTGTTACACATAGACAGTCCAAGGAATGGGTAGCAATTCGCCACGACAAAAATTAAATAAGATGACACAAAGAATTTTTTCTGCCTTCTATATTGCAATAACTGGGAAAATATTTCAATGGAAATCAACTTGCGGCAATGGAAGATGGATTCCTCCTTGAATGTAAAATATAAAATATATAGAATCATCTGAGAGATGCTGGCTGCACTTTCATGTCTCTTTATCCTCATGAAAATCCATTCAATTTTCCGAAAAAGATTTTTAAATTCACTAACCTGTATTATGGCTATGTCTCAGGGAGCGCCTGTTGGGTTCTGTAAGAACTTCGACAAGAGGTCCAATTCATTACCATGCTTCTTTAAGAACTATCTACAATTCTTGCCCTTGAAAGTAGTCATTGGGTTGGAAAGTGTTAACATCTTTCGAAATACTTGACGGGATAGGGAAACTTGGGAATGGTTTCCCATATGGATAATCTGTTGGTTCAGAATATAGTTATCGACGCAGCATGTGACCAACTCCTTAAAGTAAAAGAAATCGGGGAAAAAAGCTTCTGTTGTGATTCCATATGTCGAGATAAATTTATTTTGGGTAGAAGGGGATGAGTAGTAGTCATAAGATATGGAGCACTGAAAACTCTAGTCCTCACGCCTAAAAATATTTAGGGTATCTCCACATAAATGTTGTCGAGTTGCAGCCATAAGTTGATGAGAACATTCCTTTTCTCCTAATAGTATTTAAAATAGATGATGCAACATCATAATATAATATCTGGTAAATATTGGTTCAATGTGTTTTAATGGGAGATTTCCTCGAGCTTTCCTCCTTTTAATGCCAATATTTTTGATGTTTCTAGTGATTCATGACTAATAAAGGCATAATTAATCTGCATTGGGAAGCACACAAAGTTGGCGAGGATGGACGACAATGAAAACTTCTTCGGAACTTTTTTGTACCTAGAAGCCCGCCAACCCATGAATCTATAAGAATAGAAGCTGAACAATCCACTAATTATGGAAAGGCGGGGTAAAATTATTTCAAAAAGTTGAGGTAAATAACCATTTTTCTGAGCTGATATTGCATTCCTGCTATGATGATTCCTTAAAAAAACTAAAATAAGAAACTAATCATATTCCATAATATTCTCCCATTAATGCCTTTTAATGGGAGATGCCCTCGAGGTTTCTTCGTATTAATGCCAATCGTTTTGAACATCTATCATAAAGCGTCACTAGTATAATCATATTTAATGTGCATTGGGAAGGGGCGAAGATGGCGGGGATGGAAGGGAATGAAAAATGATTTGGTACATTTTTGAACGTGGGAGTCTGTGGTCAAATTGTATATCACCCAAGTTTTTGATGAAGTATGTATACTCCGAACACGGGGCATGAGAGTTTAATAACGCCTACCCGAGAACCCACAACCATAAAATTGGCTAAGTAAGGAAATGAAAGTGGTCGATTGGACTCGTGATGTCAGGATATAGAATTAGTGAGTCCGCCACTTGGGAGCCCGCTATCATAAAAATGCGACTAACTATAGAAGAGAAAAAAAGAAAGGGAGCCAGGAACTTTATGCTTGATAGATGAACATTGTCTGATAATTGTGAAGCGATATAAATACATCGACTAAGGGGTATGAGAGTTTGGGGCATGGGAGTTCCATAGGGCCTAGGTGGGAACCGACGGGCATAAAAATGGCTAAGTATGGAAACAAACAATGGTCGTTCAGACTTGTGATGTGGAGATATAGATGGATATTGAATTTTTGAGTCTGCAACCCCGAGAGCCTATGAGCATAGACATGCGACTATGTATCGAAGAAAAAATAGATAATAGAGGGGAAGAAGAAAAGGGAAAAAGAGACAATTATAGAAGAGAAACAAAAGGGAGTAAATAACTTTATAAGTCACAAAACAACACTTGATCTTAAGAATGGAAAGGTGAGCCAGTCAGACGGAGCTATCGTAGGCAGAGTGAGGCTTGGGAGTTTGAGGAGCCCGAGGTCGAATTGTAGATAACCAAAGTTTTGTGTGAAAGATGTATATCCGAACACGGGGCATGGGAATTCAATAATGGCTTTGGGGGAACCCACTGCCGTAAAATTGGGTAAGTGTGGAAACGTACTACAATCAGTCAGACGCGTGATGTGGAGATATAGACGGATGTATAATTTCTCACTTCGCCACCTCGAGAACTCGCTAGCATAAATATGTGACTAAGCATAGAACCAGAAATAGATAATATAGGGAAATAAGAAAAGGGAAGAATGGGTAAGGATAGAATAGGGAAAATAAAGGGAGAAAAGTATTGTATTCGTGACACAAGAATACTTATTTTGATAATTATCAAGCTATAGAAACACATCAACTATGAGAAAAATATTTTCAGCCATGGAATATAGATGAAGCTCAACAGACCCTAGTTCATGATATAAGAGATGTTTATATATATCTCAACAAGAAATAGACAAAATATATGACTTGGCACATTTATATGCAAGCATTTAGATGGAATGATTGTAGGTAGAGTGAGGCCTAGGGTTTCGATTCAGGGGTCGAATTGTAGATGACCGAAGTTTCGGGTGCAAGACGCATATCGTGAACATGGGGCATGAGAGTTTGATGGAACTTACGCATGAACCTGCTGCCATAAAATTCATCAAGTATGAAAACAAACAGTGATCAGTTGGAGTCGTGATGTAAAGATATAGATGGACATGGAATTTTTCACTCTGCTATCCTAGGAACCCATGAGCATGGACATGGGACTAAGTATAGAAACAAAAATTGATAATAGAGGGGAAGAATAAAAGTGAGAACGGATAAGTATAGAAGAGGAAAAAGAAAGTAAGAAACAAAATCTATGGCTCACAGATCTGACTCACATATCAACACTTAGTGTGATAATTATCAAGCGATAGAAACACATCAACCATGGGAAAAACATATAGGTGGAGAAATTTGACAACGTATGTATATCAAAGTTTTTTTGTTACCATACCTCTTAGTCTCAGGCATACGCACTGTATTTGCTGTGGCACATTATACTCCATCCTTGTGCCCAATCACTATGTTCTTGTTTCAATGTAGCAATACAGAGAATACAATGGACATCAAAGAATGTTTCTACGTAGGAACACATGGAAAAATATGGAGTACAAATTTATTTACTTGAATACAACAACAAAAAAAATAGAATTGACATAAAGACAAGTTAATATACAGGAAGATATGGAGTATCCAAGGAAAAAAATAACAGAGCTGCAAATTAGTGTAACAAATATAGACAGAGTAAATGAAAAATAATTGGATATGAAACACGGGTAGAAATATGCGCCTTTGGATGGATTCTTCTAAACTTCTCGTTAAGAGTTATTTTCTTTGTCTAGTTTTCCAGTTTGTTTCTATGAAAGAAAAACATAAAACAAAATGGACATGAACATAAGTTGACATGTAAAGAAAAAAGCGAGGAATATGTAAATAGAGTAAATAAAATAGAATAAAAGGAATAGAGTAATAGATAGTGTTAGAAGAATGTGTCCTTTCTGTTTTTTGTTTATTTTGTTCATCCATGTTTGTGTATATATAAAAATTTGTGTAAAAAATGTTTGTGGCCCAAATCAATAACAAAGCAGGCAAAACTAAGTAGTTGAATAGCGTGGTTCTCTGCAAAAAGACAGACATATATGATTTGAAACATAGAAATATGATTTTGCAATATGTTTGATGTATATTTCATAATTCAAGTGCAATACAAATTGCATCGTGATCATACCAGTATGTGTACAAACAAGGAAAACCTAATAAGTTGGATAACTTGGTTTTTTGCAACAAGCTAAACATATATTCTTTGAAACATAGAAATATGTTTTGTCAATATGTTTGATGTATCTCTCATAATTCAAGTGCAATGCCAATTGTATCGTGATCATACCAATATGTGTCTAAGATAAAGACGTTGTAGTGAGAAATGGGCACATTCGACCATACATGGTCAATAAGTGTGTTTTGTACATGCCTCTTGTTGTTCAAAGAAAGAGGAAACTGTATTTGCACATGTATGTGCACATTTTATAGTGATCAGACCAATATGTGTACAAACCATGAAAAAAAAAGAAGTTGGATAACTTGGTTTTCCGCAACAAGCTAAACATATATGCTTTGAAACATAGAAATATGATTTTGCAATATGTTTGATGTATCTCTCATAATTCAAGTGTAATACCAGTTGTATTGTGATCATACCAGTATATGTCTAAGATAAAGACGTTGTACTGAAGAATGGACACATTCGACCATACATGGTCAATAAGTGCGTTTTGTACATGCCTTTTGTTGTTCAAAAGAAAGCAGAAATTGTATTTTCACATGTAGTTTTCCAATTCTTTTGTTCTGGCATTATTTTGTAGCATGTCAATATTGAATTCTCCTACAATGTAAATGGTTTGGTTCAGATGAAAATGTTCCAATGCATTGGAAAGAAAATTTATTATGTTAGAGAATGTTGCATGGGGAGAAGCATAGAGATTCTGTATTGCAATTTCTGATCCATTGAAAAATACTTTTGCAAGCACCATCTCAACATTGTTTTCCTCGAAATGTATATGCTCCAAAATTGTTACATGTTTTTTCACCAATATCATCATGCCATGTGTAATGTAACTCGATATGCAATTATGATTTGGAAATTGTTTGTTTTGCGTACATAATGCCATGTATGTTTCTTGTAAGCACAGAATATCAGATTGCATTGTGTCATAGCCATTGAGTATATCATCCATGTGTGCATGTAAGTTGTGTGTGTTAAGTGAGAGAATTGATACATATGATTTTGTTTGTATCGATTGGTAATCATACTACAGATTCCACTTTGTGGTATTCCTGAGGCGTTGCATCTCAATATCAACTTTGTGTTTGAATTTGAAGTTATATTTTGTAAGAGGACTTAGTAAATACAAGGACTCTATACTTCTGACAAGGGACAATGTTGTGTATGAAAGTCCATGTATTCGAATTCTAGCAGGTTCAAATGAAACACTATCAAGTGTTAGTCCTTGCGATCTGTGGATTGTACGTGCAAATGCAAGTTTAATTGGAAACTGTTTTCGAATATTCAGTCAACCTATCTTTGCGGATGTCAATACTGGTTTTGATATTTGCAAGATAGGTGTCCAATCACTTGCAGTGTTTGAATTATATAGATAAACCAACATGTTTGCTTGTCGATGGACTATATGCAGTTCATGGAACTTAATCCAGAGGATATCGAGTTTTTCTATTTTGGTATAGTCTTTGAGTATTCCATCTGACCATTGACCAACCCATCTTGTGAATCATAGTTACAGGCATATATTTTAACCAACATGTCTACTTTCAGGACAAGTTGCAAAGGTAAAGTGGTCATATTTCCATGACATGGCACATTTCCATGGTTGTCTTCTTCATGGTCAATTGAATTGATGATGATATCATCAACAGGCATGAGTGATAACATGAACCTGTTATGCATTGAAACATCCTTATTCATGTAGAACAGGTAAGGGAAGGTTGGGTCTGTTGGTTCAGGTCACATGCACCTCGAATTGATATATGTTAATTCATCATGGGTTTGGTTGTTTGTCTTCATTCTATTCAGAATTGCAATAAATGTTTCATCTGTCTGGCGCATTGTAGTATGCAATTAAAAGTAATTAATATTGTCTTTCCAGAAGTCATGCATCACTATTTGCATGTTGACTGTAGGTTTTTCAAATATCAAAGAATCTTGGATGGGTTGTGCTTGGTAAAGATCCCCACAGAATATCATGTCAATGTTTCCAAAGTATTTCATGTGCACATGTTTTATCTTTCTTAGTCGTTTTTCAATGGAATACAAGAAGCAACTTTCAATCAAAGATGCATCAAGACAAGTTGTAGTTCGTCATAAATCTTAGAAATGGTATCTAACATTTCCTTGCTGAGTGGAAGAAACCGTGACTTGTTGAAAGACATAAAAAATGTAGAGTGGACTATTGTTCCACCTGCATTATATGCATCTTTTTCTGTGTATGCAACTATTAGGCCCTTTGGTTTCATAGGATGAGAGGAACTGTTTGAATCATAAATTCGTATAAGCATTTGGAATAGTGCTTTTATTGTGAATGTCTTGCATGTTCCTGCTCCGCCTATAAGGAACAAGTGCAGATGAGTGTGCATGCTCAAGCGTTTTCTAAGCGCAATGTCCTTTAGAATTGTTTCTTGTTCTCGATTCAACAGAGGTCTGATTATGTGGTATTCATTATTTTCAATAAGGAAAGGACGTTTTGTGACTTGAAAACCAAGATTGATATGTTTTTCAATGTTGCGTGCTCGAGGATGAGGAAAATATGCTTGCAAGTCATAGGACTCGCAAGGAGTTCTGGGTTTTTTTTGGCTTATGAATGTCTCATCAAGATTATCAAGGATTTCTAATTCATTATTTGCACTTTATAGGTCACCACATGTTGGATAAACATTGTAAGTAAATCTAGATTCATTGGTTTTCACTATAGTCTCAGAGGCAACATACGTATTGTCCCATGTAGGGAAGTTATGTTTTAATGTGTTTTCGTTTTCATCGAACAAAACATATAACAATAGTTTTTATCTACAATAGTTTTCATAGTCAGTATGTTTGTTGTATTTGACAAACCGTATCACAAACTGTTTTTTTCTTTTTGATATGGGTGCACCATTTTTTTTGTAATGCGATATGAATTATACTAAGTAGATATGCTTAATATGAGATGGACGTTGGATGTAATAATCAATAATAGAGTGACATAGTACGTCCTCTAAATTTTCAGGATCTTGTTCTAGAAAAGACGATGATTTAAGCACAAATGTGTGTTTATCAAGTGGAGATGTGTTTATGAAGACACATTTTCTTGAACTACAATTGAGGGGTAGGGAAAGTGAAATGTGGACTACTTGTTGAGCAAGAATTTTTGGAGATTAAGTAATGCATTACCAAGTGTGTGCATCATTTGTATAGAATCAATATGACTTATTTCATATTATTTCCGTATTCTTCTGAATGCACTTGTCATAGATTTGTCAACCTTTGTCATATACGAGGTACAGTATGATGTTGCAACATATGCATTGAGGACATATTGTGCATCTGTATTTTCATTCCACATAACTGGCATTTCCTTGGAGAAATTGTTGTTCTAGATATGGGAAAGTTTTTGTTTAAGGAATTTTTTTTGTTGTTTAAGCATACATTGTATGGATTTGATGTACTCATCTTCTGTTAGATTTAGCTTTGTCAAGAAGTCATCGAAGATCATTAACCCATCAAGGTCTAGTTTTTCTAGAAACACGAACAAGGATCTAGATTTCTCAACAACAACATTGTCCTCTAAACTACATGGCTCTATGATTTTTGTTGTTCTCATTGGCGGTACAGGGAAGTTGTATCTGCAATGTGAGTTTTTTCATTTTTTACAAGTTTTTGTATGATAATGTCTATGAACTTTGGCAAGTTATTGATCCAAATGATCTTTGTTGCATGTTATGTATTTATCCACAAACTGTTCTATCTGTGAGTTGTTGTCAGCTCCATAGACTGGTGCACCCTCTATCCACAATAGTGCGTGGTCATGCTCACTCCCCGTATTCTGGAATTTAGTCACAAAAACGTAGTTTGATATTTTTCCAAAAAACATTTCATCATGGCATATCAATTGTCTCAAAGAATGTATTCTATGTCTATAGTAGTGAGTACATGTCACTAGGTCTTTTCTTATGAGGTAGTCAATGCTATCATTTTCCAGTGTATCTGGGTTTTTTTTACACTTCCTAATCTTATGCAAGTCAGATATCGCAACAACCAATGGATCCCAGTGATGCTCTGCACTTGTAAATGTGATGAAAAATGTCGGCGGTCCCAATTTTTGAATCATTGCAAAAACAATTTTCTTGTTTTGTTGCAAGTAGTCAGGAGAGATGCAAATGTTTTTTAAATCTATGTATCCAATATTAGATTTCAATATTTTTTCTAGGTTTACTTTGTACTTGACATATTTGGCTACCAACTTTCTTCCTTGTAGCTGGCATTTTCTTATTTGCTCCCACATGCAAGACAACACTTGCTCTGTTATTATGCACATTGTTTTGATTTATTTTTTTGTTATGTGACAGGAGAAGACATCGCTTGAATGTAGAAGCTCCCATTGAACTATTTTATGATAACTCAATCATTCTGTAATGTCACTAGGACATGGATCTCCATAGAATAGTGTTGGGAAGTTCATTTCCTCAACAAATTTGTCCTTGAATATTCCAAGTGGATGTTGCCCCTTAGCAGGTGCAATTTCGACAATCTTGACTTGCAAGTCATGAATGCGTTGTGAATCGGTGAATCCATGTAGCAATGTCTCAGTAGGTGTTTAAGTCTTTGATTCATTGCTTGTATCAAAATCACTAGCAGTTTCGAGACTCTTTGCAGAGCTGTCATCCCCTTCTCCGAGAACACTGTTCCAGTTCTCATTTATACAAATGTTATGTGCTTTGTATAGGGCCCTAGAACATAATTATTTTAATTCTTTCATGACAACATGCACATGCACTTTACTTGTCTGATATGCATTCTTGTATTGCAAGCATCTTTTGAGAGCCACAACAATTGTCATTGTGTCGCTAATGGATTGTGGAAAGGATTTTTTCACAAAATCTAGTTGGATAAGCACATTAATAATTGATCTTGTTAAGACCATTTAGGGTCGTTTATAGCCCCAGAGTCTGATTTTTGCAAATGTAATTTGCAGTGATACAAGTCTCTCTTCAAGCTCTGTAAGCGCACTTACATCTAGTAGTGGTGTATTACATCTTATTTGGTCAGGCGTTGCAAACTGTGACAGTTTTCTATTTTCAAGCGACCATTTGCATGGAAGACAAATTTTGTCACTGGAAAATGTTTTATCATTTAGTGTCAAGCGAACGTATTCTGCTGCCAAATCAAGCATGAAAGACTTAGTGTTTTTTGCGAAATTCAATTGATTGAAAATTGCACATGCAATTGAAGGAGTCTATTTGATTTATTTCACATAGGTCTGTCTTTCATCTTTCTTTCGTAGGGAAGTATTCGTAGAAAGTGTTTGTTGGTTTTCACTAGTAGGATTTCCTGTTGTTGGTTCCATCCCACGAAATGTGATTTTTTCCTCTCGGGCAATGTCATCACCATTGTGGGATATGTGACTGTACTTATTTCTATTGTGTTGTGAATGATCAATTTTTTTTAGGTTGTGATATGCGAGTTTTTGTCTAGAAGGAAGTGTATTAATGCATTTTTTCTCTCACGTATAACCTTTTCAAGTTATGATAACTTAGTCTATGTTTTTTGTTCAAGATGAGGATGACCTCATGGAAACTGGGATGAGTTTCATTATGATTAAATAACATAGGATGCTTATGCATATTTGATGTGATTTGGCTAGCATTGACACTGGACCCCGAACCGGTAGTATTTCCCATACCATCAATGTATTTTTTCCTCTCACGTAGGAAATTTTTCAAGTTGTGATAAGTTAGTCTACGTTTTTTGTTTAAGCCCTCTTTGGCCTGATCACAACTGGGACGAGTTTCATGCATGACCTTTTTCAAGTTGTGATAAATTAGTCTACATTGTTTTTTTAATCCCTCTATGGCCTCATCACAACTGGGATGGGTTTCATTCCCATTAAATAGCATGCTATGGGTATGCACATTCAATGCGGTTTGGGTGGCATGGAAGTTGGACCCTGGACCAGTAGTATTTCCCATCAAAGGTTGATAATGTATATGTGGCATATCTGTTTTCAAGAAGATGATGTTTATTGTTCGATCATAGTTTGAATCAATACAGCAGGAATGGAAACTGTCATCTGGCAGGTTCAACCAGACTTGGATATTTTCTCTAAATATGATAGGTAACCATTGAAAACAAAATATTCCACCCTCTACGTTTCCTTTTTTATATGGCAGTGCCATGTTTACAAGGTATTCTTGCCAACTTCCAATTGTTGGCATATTTTCTAGGAGGTATGAAAAAAGGTGTTGATGAAAACAACTAAAAGCCTATTGGTTGTCACCTATAAGTGCATTTCAAAAGGATTGTACGGTGCAAATCCGACGCGACTTCGCATCGAACTCTGTTTCTACCAAATAGAAAATTGCATTGAAGAGACTATATCCACAACTAGATGCAACAGTTGTGGCTATCTGCAATCCATGGCACTTCACACGATGCATAATCCATTTCCATTGTGATTTAAGGTCTTAGCAAATGAGGGAAAAGTAAATATGGCATTCGCCAAGTTTCCATATGGATAGTTTTCTATATAGTAGTGGTTCATGGCATCATGGAACAAGATGCAATATGGATCACTCGATGCAGTTCTGTTGAAGAGTAGATATCTTGTTTTTATTGTCAATGACCACATTCCAATTGATATATTGAGCCACTTAGATAGCCAACGTATACAAAATGTATCTCCCCAAAGTCCACTCTCATATGTAGGAAGAATTGAAGATGCAAAGAACCACCTCTTTGAAAAATACGTAGTGACATCATGTATTCCATGCAAATTCCAAAGAATGTCAAATGCCAATTCGTATTCATATGACTCCAATGACTTAGCATCACCATTTTTTAAATAGTCTAAGAAACAATCTATCAATCCATTGCATAGGCTGGTCGGTGAATAACGAAAATACAATAGAACCTAAAATGCATCGAAAAGGAAATTCCCTACAATATACGATAATGCATCCAATCTAAAAATCCCATTGGTATGCAATAAATGGTCAATGTTGTCATGGACAATAGAGTTTGTATCTATTTCATAGGACTCAACATATATTACTTGTTTCATCTCTTAAACTGTGATTTTCAAGATCTTTCTTACCTATATTCAGTTTATATGCAAATAGAGAAAAGAAAAGAAAATTAAAAAAAAAAGACAAATAGAAAATTACAAGTGCACAACTACATACCAATTCCGCTAGCTATCCTTCAACCTTATTCTTGTCAAATTCAATCCCCCCTAGTCTCCACAACATATGAGAAGAAAACAAACGTACAATGAACAATGAACCAAACAAAACAGGCAACGCAAATAAATAACACTATATATTTGTTGAGCACAAAGACTGAGTATTCAAGGTATATCATTTTTTAAGCTATTCCTGGCATGCATCCTAGAATCTTTTCAGAGGCAGAATATGCTTTGCAAGACACAAAGTACAGGACAAAGGCAACAATTGAACGAAGCTTACCCTAGCAGATGCTTGCCCCCCATGAAAACTCTGAACTCATTTTCCAAAACCCTTTGCATTGATATTTTGGAAACATCTATGACACGATATCGAGAAAGTGGAAGTTGACATATGTCATTGGAAGGGAATAACTTGGAAGAATGCAACAAACACATGGTTTCCAGGAACAAAAAATAAGAGGAGAACATCTGGATTTCTTTTTTATATTTCATTGTAACTCTGACAGATCTGGGTTCTCTGTCCAACATCTACATTCAAAGTGGAACAAGACATTTGGAAGGGAACAAACTATGAAAAATGATGAAACACATGGTTTCCAGGAACAAATAATATGAGGAGAACATTGGGAAAAAATTCTCAAAAGTTTTATTTTTCATATGTCACCACAACTATGACAAAGGTAGGTCGTGTATAGAACATTTACATTCAAGAACAAGGAAAATATTTTGGGTGTAGTAGCCACACAAAAAGATGTTCTACAACAGAGTTGCGAGGCAGGGACTCCTAGTATTGAAAATTATTGCTTGCAAGTTGCAAATAGCAAGCAACAAACAAGGAATAGCAATGAAACCATGGCACGGAAAATTACCCGTCAATGAGGGATGACATAAGCGCATCTCGAAAACGTGAAAACCGCAACAACAGGTCCAACTTCTTGCAAAGTTGAAGAACAACAAACTAGTGAACAACCATGAAGAGGTGCAACTGCAGTTGCAGGACCTCAACTTTGCAAAGTTGAATCAAACAAAAACAACCAACATCGAGCGAACCAAGGAAAAAACATCAACCAATGAAGCAGTACTGCTGGTGAAAAACAACATTGCCCAAATTCACTGTAGACAACCATGTATCAAAAAATGGAAGTAAATTATATTGTAACACAACTGTAGAATAAACATTTATGGTTGTGAGGCCTGTTAGGTAAACACTTAAGGCTGTCAGAACCGTCGAACAACGTCACACTGTGAAAATAGTTAAGAATACGTCACACTGTGAAAATAGTTAAGAATAAGTACGCAACAATGAAAAATAATCTTGAAACACACAACTATAAGGAAAATTAAAAAAAATAAAAATAACAACAACAACAACAATAATAATAATAATATGCTAAAAAAATTTACTCACAGTACAAAGTAATATGAAAAATCAGTATCCATGCTCAAAACTTTGGATATCCAAAATTTCAATATGAATAGTACAAATTCAAAAACACTGTAGATGATAAAAACTTTGGATATGCCAACATATAAATCATTGGGAATAGCGAAGCTGACAATAAGACCTCAAATCTATTATCCAACAAGATCATGACATATATGGGTTTTTTTTATTGTATAAAAAATAATGTTTTTTGTTATGTAGTTTTAACAACAAAAATTATTCAAAAATTCGTAGTCAGAAGAAAAAACTAATATAAAGTCAATGAATTCTTAATCGCTATAAACTTTGGATATCTAAACATTTCAGTATGAATAGTACAAATTCAAAAATATAGTGGATGTTAAAAAATTGGATATGATAACATATAATTCATTGGGAATAGCGAAGCTGGAAATAAGACCTCAAATCTATTATCCAATGAAATCATGATATATATGGATTTTTTTATTATATAAAAAGTAATAATTTTAATTGTATAGTTCGAACAATAGAAAGAATGCAAAAATTTGTATTGAAACCACGAATTAAAATAAAATAAAAGTCTTTTTAAATATAAAATTATAAGATGATAAAAAAATAATAATAATACCTACTTCACCTTCTTACACCAACACTCACGGAACACCAACAATCACGGATTATGGAAGTCTCTTTCATGACCTTTTGCATCAATTCTATTCATCTAAATTGGAGTCCTAGTTTATGTGATTAATGCTCTCTTTAAATATAAGATAGTAAAAAAAACTAGTAATAATAATGCCCACTTCACCTGCTTACACCAACTATGGATGGAAGTCTGCTTGAGGACATTTTGCATCAATTATGTTCATCCAAATTTGAGTCCTAGATTATGCGCTTAATGTTATATATTCTATCTAGGGTTAGGGTTTATAGGCTTGACTATGTTTAATACCAATATCAATTAATGATAATTTCTATAATAACATACCCACTCAACTAATATAACATGTAATATTTATAAATTATACAATAATAACAATAATGATAATTTCTATAATAACATACCCACTCAACTAATATAACATGTAATATTCATAAATTATACAATAATAACAATAAGTATATTTTATGGAGAGCAGATTACAATTTTTTTTAAATGTACAATGATATATTTTAAATCAAAGTATCAATACCAATATCAATTAATGATAATTTATATAATAACATACCCACTCAACTAATATAATATGTAATATTCATAAATTATACAATAATAACAATAAGTATATTTTATGGAGAGCAAATTACAATTTTTTTTAAATGTACAATGATATATTTTAAATCAAAGTATCAATACCAATATCAATTAATGATAATTTCTATAATAACATACCCACTCAACTAATATAACATGTAATATTCATAAATTATATAATAATAACAATAAGTATATTTTATGGAGAGCAGATTACAATTTTTTTAAATGTACAATAATATTTATCTCACACAATTCAAACTGTATAATTACAATTATGAATTTCTAATTTTCCCAACTAAAAAATAACATCCATTATCATTAATCCTTTTTCTTTCATTTACACAATATGATAACATATCCCAAATAGAAAAACTGAAACTATTCATTCCACAATAAACATTTTATCTGAATAAAACTTATTCACTCTTATATTGCAAAATCTTGTTAAATAAATACATAATTATCAAAATTACATAATTTAAACTTATCCATTCCACAATAAACATTTATCTAAATAAAACTCATTCATTTACACAATAGGATAACATATCCATGAAACTATTCATTCCACAATAAACATTTATCTGAATAAAACTTATTCACTCTTATATGCAAAATCTTGTTAAATAAATACATAATTATCAAAATTACATAATTTAAACTTATCCATTCCACAATAAACATTTATCTAAATAAAACTTATTCACTCTTATATTGCAAAATTTTGTTAAATAAATACATAATTATCAAAATTACATAATTTAAACGTATCCAATATATTATTGTACAGAAATGTCTACTTTACACAAGTGTAGACAATGTGAATCGACAATGTGAATCAATATTTTATGTAGCAAGATATGTTAAATATGTTATTGATGATCTTAATCAATACTTAAGCGTAACAGATTTTAACTAAAAATTCCAACAAATATGCACGGCATGTCTTCTATTCCAATCACTACGTCCTAATTTAGTTATATACACTAAGCCTGTAATTTAAAGGAGGACTTATATCAGGTTGTCATAATTTAAATATCTGATGGAAATTATTACTGTCAAGTTCCGCTTGTCAATTTGACAATTCAGAAAAGAACCAGAATTTTAAAGAACCAAATACAGCTAACAACGATCTGATTGGTTGTGGAGTTAGGGTTACACAGTAAATTTTAAAATTATGAAATAATGAAAGCAAGGATTAAAATTAGATCTATCCTCAAAGGATTGAGATCAGATTGGATTGACTCGTAGTATATTCTTAGTCGCCTTTAATAGATCACTTGAATCGAACGCAAAAGATTGTGGTGAAGTAGGAAATCACTGTTAATTTATTCAACTCAACGTCCACCTATCGAACGTTCCAAAGGGTAATTTCGGTTTACACCAAAAGAAAACTAAATATTGACGAGAAAATAAGGGAAATGTGGTGCACTAGGCATATACTTTTACATCCAGATTGATATAGAGAGAACAATCAGATCAGATGATAATTCTATGCTGTGATGATGATTAACTTTCCAATTGGTTTATGGGATCTTAAGAAAGTAAGGGATTACTTGCAATTATTTTAGAATTTTGTTTTTTGTTCAATAACCATTAAAAAAAGCTTTCCAAAATAACTACAGTTTAGTTTTGTTAAGTTAAAAGGTTAGGGACTAGGATCCATGAAGAAAAGATTTCCAAAATAACTATAGTTTAGTTTTGCTGAGTTAAAAGGTTAGGGACTAGGATAGTGTGACAAATATTTTGAAATTGAGATCTAATTTGGGGATAGGTTGGACAATCTAAAAGAAATTGTTTTTCGTTCTCAACCTTAATTTCACTCCAAGTTAGTGAAAATTTGTTCTTATGTTAGCATTGTTGAAAAAGTGCCAACTAATTTCCCATGCTATAATATCTACATTAACTAAATTTAGAGTGTGCATGCATGCAGTCTTCATTGAATTGTGTAAATGGTGTACCTTATTTTAATCAGTTTCTCTAACTGTTTGAGAGATGCTATATATACTAGTATACCCATAGAGGTGAATATGCAATGAAGTGTAGGTGGTGTGTGGGATGAGTGAGAGGATGGTTGTAAGCATGTGTTTGACTGTTGTAATTCTCCCTTGATTAATAAGAATATCAATTAACATTGCTCGGTTTTTTGTCGTATTGGGTTTCCTCATAAATCACTATGGTTTTTAGTCTTATTGGGTTTACCCATAAATCACCCTGTCAATTGTGTGATTGATGTTCTCAGTTTAATCTTGGTTTATTTGATTTGCTATTAAAATCTTGTTACGTTTTTCAATGTTTTTTGTCGTATTGAGTTTCCTCATAAATCACTATGTTTTTTTGTAGTATTGGGTTTCCCTATCAATCACTGTGTCAATTGTGTGATTAATGTTCTTGATTTAATCTTCATTTATTTGCTTTGCTATTAAAATCTTGTTACGTTTTTACTTCCACTACTTAACAACTGATATCAGAGCGCAGAACTCAAAGATCATAGAATGAAGGAGAAGAAAATCTGAATATTGAATAACAAAATAAGTTAGCGGAAAGAGATCGAGTGGAGTGGATCGACCTAGGATAGATTTTATTACACTTTCGCACGATATCTCTCTTACACAGTGCAAGTCACACGCACACTTGCGAAATTTTCAATTTTATGAAGTATCGCGGACATTCCATAATACATAGTGCAACAATTTGAAAGCAATGTGGCAGGCTATCCTTTAACAAAGTGAGACAATTTTCTAAAGCTATCATTATATCAGGTGCGGCAACCGTTGTTTAAATTCGTATAAGTTTTTTTAATGCATGAAGAACTGCCCTTTTGGAAAAATTGATAATGGAGTGGTTGAATTTAAATATGCACAAAGTTTGAGGCAGACTTTCCTTGGTTTATTATGCACATAAGTCAAAGTTGAGGTAGACTTTTCTTGGTTTATTATGCACATAAGAAAAACCATACGAAGTGGTCGAATTTATGGATGGAGAATCACCTTTGTTGAATGAGTATGAGTGGAGGATAGTTTTTCTTTGTAAGAGGTGGAACTTTTATTGAATGGTAAAAGGTGATCCTTTTAAAAGGGTTTTTTATATTGTTTGGATTAAACCTAGTTTTTCATTATTCAACCTTGAAATATATAAGAATATTCTTTCATAAAATGAAGTTTTGATTTTATAAGTGGTGGTTTGGATGGTTTTTTGTGTTAATGGAGAAAGTGTAGAGTTCTAAGTTTGAGGTGGATAAATTCAGTGATAAGAACAACTTTATGCTATAGAAGCTCAAAATGCATGATATCTTCTTGTGCAACAAGGATTGCAAAATAAGTTGGATGGAAAGATAAAGAAACCGATAAGCATGTCATACAAGGACTGGGAAGATCTGGATGCAAGAGATCTCATTACCATTCTTTGTGTTTGGCGGATGAAGTGTTGTTTACCATTGCTCAAGATAAGACAACAATAGGTTTGTGGAATAGACTTGAGATTTTGTATATGACAAAGTCCTTCACAAACATAATCTTCTTGAAGAGGAATTTGTGCGGATAAAAGAAAGTATGAAATTTTTGTATCACTTGAATGTTTTCAATACTCTAATTTGTCAATTATCTAGTATGGACGTAACGTATGAAGATGATGACAAGGAGGTTATGCTATTGTGTTCATTTCCTGATTCTTGGGATCATCTTGTCACAATTATGTGGTTTAGCTCAATAAATGCCATTGATTATATCATTGTTGTGGGAGGTTTGTTTTCTGAGGAGATGAAGAAAATATCCACTAAGGAAACCTCAACAGTAGAAGCAATGGTGGTCAGAGATCGATCTATAGAAAGAGGGAAAGATCAGAAAGGTACAACCAAGTCTAAGTCGAAAGACAATAAGAGTAAGGGAAAATGTTGGTTCTGACAAAATGTATTTACTTTGGAGTTGTAAAAATGATTGATTGCATGTTAATGGTCATACATCTGTAAGACCTGGATAGGCATGTGTACCCCTGGTTTATCAGGTCACCTATGAAAAGTGTAGACATATATTTAGTTAGATTAAATATGTGGGGGACATGTATGTTGAGTTAACCTTGACTCGTTGAAAGAGTTAATGAAATAAATCTGGTTTTTAGGTCAAAGTAGGTGGTTTTTCGAGTCCATGTTTTTTGGGTATCTCGTGGTATTATGTCCATGAATATAATGTAATGAAGCCTATAAAAGGTTCGGTGAACTCCATTGTAAATGGGATTGGAGGTAAGCAGTGAATGCTTACTTGGACGGCTTGGTCGGATTTGGTCAAGGTTCTTTGAATGCAAAGTTTGAGGTGGAGTAGTTTGTGTAGGTTAGAAAGGTGGGTTTGTAGAAAGTTTGATGTGTTGGCAGGTCAATCAAGTGTTTGAGAATATATGATGAAGGTATTTTCATATCCATGGAACATGGAAAGTATTACAAGGAAGCTGGGATCGAATAGGCATGTTCAGTAACACCAAGTTACAACAATAGTTGTCGGTTGTGCTATATGGTAGTTCAGTCATCACAATTGCAAAAGATTGGAAGATAAATTATTTGGTTTTGATGCTTATGTTTTTTATCAACACTCTAAGTAGGACCCAGATCAAGTAGGTAGATCTTTGATATGGTGACGATGTTAAGGGATGAAATTTGTGGGATCCTACTACCCAAAGAATCATCATGGATAGAGATGCAGTATTTGATGAATCTCCTTTTATAAATTCAAACATAATAAAAGATGAAAGGTTCAAATCATGACTAGTAGTAGAAGGGTATTTGGAAGATATTGATTTCCATGAAATTTTCTCACGAGTTGTTAAAAGTTTGTTTCTATTCATGTCAGCATTAACACTAGTTGTGTTAGTACAATTAGATGTTAAAACTATTTTACATGGAGTTTTTTGGATAAGGGGATGTATTTGGAACAATCATAATGGTTAGTTTAGATTCATAACAAAATATTTGTTTACAAACTCAAGAATCATTGTATGGCCTAGAGCATGCCTAGAAAATAGTACGAGATGTTTGATTCCTCCATGGCGAGCTAAATTTTACAAGAAGTGAGTATAACCATTGTGTTTATGGTATATTTATTATCTTGGTGTTAAATGTTATGCTTGTAGAAATCAAAAGCATGTTTGAGATCTGAGAGCAAGAAAATAAATCTTGGACATGGAAATAGACAGAGACAGGAAATATGGTAAGTTTGGTTATCACAATAGAAGTATGTGGTGAAGATACTCATGAAATTCGGTATGAATAATGTGAAACTGCTAAAATCCATGTAGCATTCCATTGTAATTTTTCTTTAGGTTTATGTCCTAATAGATGAAGAAGAGAAGGGTTATATGTCTCAAGTATTATATGTTAATAGAAATTTTGATGATTGCGATCGGGAATGGTGAACATTTCACGTGCAGTTGTTGTTGTCGGTAGACACATGGAAACACCAGGTGAAGAGCATGGAAATGGGTTCTTCAAACACAAAGCACAAGTATCACTTTCAGTGGTTGCAGTTATTTAGTCTATGGTTATGATTCATGATATTTGGAAAAGAGGAGACCTATCTCAGGTTATGTCTTGCAACAATGCAAGGATCTATTGGGTAATTTCGAACAGGTATAGGATGTGGTGTTCCATGGTGGTCAAAGTGTTTTGCATTTGACTAATAGTCCAACATATCAAAATGGGACAAGTGCATCAGTTTATAAGAGAGGTTACTAAATGTGATGAATAAATTTGGGCATGATATATCACGTAAATTGTTGTCAAGGTGGAGATTTTAAAAAAAGTGCCAACTAAATTCCCATGGGATAGCATGCACATTAGTTAAATTTAGAGTGTGAATGCATGCACTCTTCATTGAACAATTTGTGTAAGTGGTGGATCTTTTTATAATCATTTCGTCTAAATGTTTGAGAGATGTTATACTAGCATACCCATAGAGATGACTGTGCAATGAAGTGCATGTTATGTGTGGGATGAGTGAGAGGATGGTATGGTGTTTTCCCATATTGGATTTCCACATAAATCATTGTGTCAATTGTGTCATTAATGTTCTTGATTTAATCTTGGTTTATTTACTTTTTTATTAGAATCTTGTTACATGCTTGAGTTGTCTAACAAACATGGCTTATTTTTTTTTTTACAATTTTCAAAACAAAAAGATAATTATAATCTTCTATATTAAGATGGATTATTTCTTTATAATACTTTTATTTTTTTTATTTTTTGTTTCCTTTAACACTTTATCACATTATATATATTACACTTTATCACATTATTATCACATTATATATATTACACTTTATCACATTATATATATTGTTACCATTAAACTCTAATTACGCCGAAAGGCGTATACCTATTGGTAATGGGCACAATTAATTACCTTTTAATCTAAAATTCTAATCTAATGGCTATCAATTGAAGATGTTGGCATATTCTTAGTCGTCCTCCCAAATCAATGAATATGATTTACTCTTCATAACTTCCTTATATTTTTAAATGCATCCGTTAACATGTTTACTTTTTAACATTTACCTAATCATATTAAAAAGTTACTGTAAAATTGATGTAACACTATATAATTGCCACGTTAAATGATTAACCTTTGAATTACCTGAATCTTTCATTTTCGTTTAACCTTTGAATTACCTGAACGTTTCATTTTCTAGCTCTCGTGCGTTTCATTTTCGATAACCGAGGGTGGAAAACTATAACCATGTGGTGGGAAAGGCCATTATTGCAGGCTCGCCATTACTGCGAGCTCGTTACGCCGAAAGGCGTATACCTATTGGTAATGGGCACAATTAATTACCTTTTAATCTAAAATTCTAATCTAATGGCTATCAATTGAAGATGTTGGCATATTCTTAGTCGTCCTCCCAAATCAATGAATATGATTTACTCTTCATAACTTCCTTATATTTTTAAATGCATCCGTTAACATGTTTACTTTTTAACATTTACCTAATCATATTAAAAAGTTACTGTAAAATTGATGTAACACTATATAATTGCCACGTTAAATGATTAACCTTTGAATTACCTGAATCTTTCATTTTCGTTTAACCTTTGAATTACCTGAACGTTTCATTTTCTGGCTCTCGTGCGTTTCATTTTCGATAACCGAGGGTGGAAAACTATAACCATGTGGTGGGAAAGGCCATTATTGCAGGCTCGCCATTACTGCGAGCTCGCCATAACAATGTGGTGGGAAAGGGACATTACGATTTTATGTTTTCAGTTTTATATGAATGCATGCACTCCCGAGTCCTAGTGGACGATAACATCATCCACGAGGAGGAGAAATTAGCATGTGTAAGTGCAGCTCCAGAAACTCCGAAAGAATCCATGGAATTTCTTGCTCGTGCCTGGAGCCTCACCCCCTTGGAGCTCTCCAAGGCCTTACCCCCATTAACTCCCCATAGCAAAGACAACGATTCGACGCTTCCTTGCACGGGAATCGTCATCTTCTGTAATGAATTCTTCCACTTTCGGATCGGGGCTCACTTTCGAGCTGGTTTTGGATCACATTCTATCACAGTCTGTAAGTTTTAGCTCAATTTTTTTCGTTTCAAATAAGTCCTTACTATCCTTGGTTCAATTTTGTTTTTAGTATGTGGATTGAATTAGATCTGGAGTCGATTAAGGCATGGGTTGGAAGCTTTGTTGTATGTGTGATGATATATACTTTCAACACAAATTAATTGGGTGGAGTTATTAACAGGATTCATCATCCCCACTGATGATGACGAAGATGACTCCATCGCCATTATCATCATCGGGGACGCTATCTAAAAGTATCAGCAATCAGAATTTTAAAAATTTCCAATCCATCTTACAATGGTAAAATTTGAATGGATGGTTTTAACAAAAGGTCACATTGCATGTAATTGGTATACATTATTTGTGGCCTACCTATGTCTATAGGTTTTAATTGGTGAAGGTAAACCATTCTTAGGCCTTGTTCAGTCATTGAGTATTGAAGGACAAGTTACTCAATGAATAATTAATAAAAATTTTAAATAACCAGAACTTCAGTAATTATTTTGAGGAGTTTAATTTTTTATTTTATTTTTATTGTGTGACAGTTCAAGTGATTAGTAAACTTATTTGAGAATAGAAATTTACTTCACTATTAATTTTTACATTTTTGTCACTTTTGTCATATCTATCATAAGAAGAAGCTATACTGGCAAGCAGTTTGATATTCTCGGAACACTAACTATCAATAGATTGGTGGGAATAGAATTAGGGTTATACTAGCATAACCACAATGAAGGCCCATAAAGGCCCATAGCATATTTCATTTACTAACTTATTAAGGTTTATAAATTAATTATATCTTTCGGCCTTCATCAACCACATAATTGTGGCTGTGCTAGTTTAATAGCTAGCATCAATACTTCTTTACTATTTAACAAAGTGTGACAAGTTGGATTAAAAAACGCAAACGCAAACCACGGTCTAAGGTTAAACGCATATCAGGTCTGCTTGCAACATAAATTTTCGTGGTTAAAAATCATACGCACAACAAGAAATTAATGAAAAAAATTCTTCAAAAATAAATGTTGGATAGCTCGAGAACGAGTTGTGAAAAGGCTACGACAACGATGACTTCATCAACAATCTGCGTAACGATCTACAACAGACTATACACGAGAATTGTTCACATAGATTTTAATTTTTTTAAATGTTTTACTTATTTAACCAACCTATGATGAAATGGAATACCAGCATTGGATTTTTATAACCAGAGTTTGATTATTTTACAACGATTTAGGTTTCTGACCATAGAGGATGGACACACATTTTCTCGCTCTATTTGAACGGTTTGATCAGAAGAAATAAAAGACAATACAGAGTCCGGATTCTCAAATTTGTCCAGGTATTAATTGAAGAAAGGGTGGACAGGAAGGGATGCAATTACAATAACTTAATACCAAAAGAAAAAGACGATAAATCTTAACAAGCACGGAACTACTCAGATGGACATGATCGATATTTGTGATGGAAGACTTTATTTTTATTTTTATTGATTTGCGTAGAAGAATTTGTCAAAGGAAGACTCAAACATTTAGATGCTTGGTAGGTTTTCATTGGCTTGATCCTTCCCAAGACCTTCCTTTTATAGTGTTTGAGATTTATACACATGTATCCTCCTCCATCCAAATTGTTTGACTGGCTTTGTTTGCATGCAGGTTCGTTGTTGGGAATTCCTTCAGTTGGGCCTCTTTGGACGAGTGGTTTGAACATAGTTTCTTTTTGCATAAAGGTTTCAGTTTACAAGGAATTTAGAGGAGAGGTGTTTTACTTGGGTTGGTAATTCAAGGTTTCAGTTTACAAGGAATTTAGAGGTGTTTTATTTGGGTTTGTAATTCTTATACATGAGCCTACTTGCATCGTGGAGAGGAATGTCCCTTGCAAACATAGTCTCACAGTGCAAATTGGAAATCTGATCAACATAATTTATTCTTGGAGACTTGGACATTGGTTATTGTTTGACTGGCTTTGTTTGCATGCACGTTGGTTGTTGGGAATTCCTTCAGTTGTGGCCTCCTTGGAGCAGTGGTTTGAACATGGTTTCTTTTTGCATGAAGGTTTCAGTTTACAAGGAATTTAGAGGTGTTTTACTTGGGTTTGTAATTCAAGGCTTCAGTTTACAGGGAGTTTAGAGGTGTTTTATTTGGGTTTGTAATTCCTATACTTGAGCCTACTTGCATTGTGGAGAGGAATGTCCGTTGCAATCATAGTCTCACAGTGCAAATTGGAAATCTGATCAACATAACTTATTCATGGAGACTGGGACATTGGTTATTGTTTGACTGGCTTTGTTTGCATGCAGGTTGGTTGTTGGGAATTCCTTCAGTTGTGTCCTCTTTGGAACAGTGGTTTGAACATGGTTTCTTTTTCATAAAGGTTTCAGTTTACAAGGAATTTAGGGGAGAGGTTTTTTACTTTGATTTGTAATTCAAGGTTTCAATTTACAAGGAATTTAGAGGTGTTTTATTTGGGTTTGCAATTCCTATTCTTGAACCTACTTGCATTGTGGAGAGGAATGTCCGTTGCAAACATAGTCTCACAGTGCAAATTGGAAATCTGATCAACATAATTTATTCATGAAGACTTGGACATTGGTTATTGTTTGACTGGCTTTGTTTGCATGCAGGTTGGTTGTTGGGAATTCCTTCAGTTGTGGCCTCTTTGGAGCAGTGGTTTGAACATGGTTTCTTTTTGCATAAAGGTTTCAGTTTACAAGGAATTTAGAGGTGTTTTACTTGGGTTTGTAATTCAAGGTTTCACTTTACAAGGAATTTAGAGGTGTTTTATTTGGGTTTGTAATTCCTATACTTAATCCTACTTGCATTATGGAGAGGAATGTCGGTTGCAAACATAGTCTGACAGTGCAAATTGGAAATCTGATCAACATAATTTATTCATGGAGAGTTGGACATGGGGTGCTAGCACCACATCATATCCTATCTTGTTCTTAGTCACTCTCTAGTATCTTTACACAACACTTACTGATATATATCTCTAAACTACAACGTGAATGCATATCTACATTTCTTGAGTTGATTGTTTATTGAAAATGGTGGTTATATAGCTTCATAATTTTATTTGCATAATTTTTAATTACTTTGGAAAATTTTATTTGCATAATTTTTAATTACTTTGAAAAAATTTATTTGCATAAGTCTTAATGTTTTTTAGTAACTACTTTGGAAGATTTGTGTTGACATCCATTTCTCTCCACACTGCAGTTTTATGCTCCATCATGTAACATCCTTGCATTCAATCATCTGTGTTTTTACCTTGGCTTCCTGATACGGGAATACCAATATATATATATATATATATATATATATATATATATATGTGTGTGTGTGTGTGTGTGTGTGGGGATATGTTTTGGTTTTTATTTGTGAGATTTCACTTGTTGTTTTTACAGGCATGGTTTCCATTTTGTTCTGAATTGAAAAGTGATGAAGGAATTCCTATCGGTAGTAGTTTGCCTCTGGTTCTGAAAACACAATGATAATATGGAATACCTCACAGATTTCTTTTTGGTTAAAAATATGGACTTTATTCTTTTTGGGTGGCGAGTATTCCTCTCCGTTATGAAGTCTTTGTAATTTATAGTGGTAGTTAGGTATGAATTACGGTATCAACTTATTCTTTTTGTGTGGCCAGTATTCCTCTTCATTATGGGCAGTCTTTGTAATTCGTAGTGGTAGTTAGGTATTAGTTACAATATTAACTTCCGTTAAATCTTCCATCATCACTCTTTGCAGAACCCTTGTGGACAAATATTTTAAATTGCTAGGTGAGTGAAAATCTAGATTTATTCAGCTGATTCTTTATTGAAAATGGTTTTGGGGGGTTTCTTAATCTCACTGCGAAGTTTGATTTTCGGAGTGCTTATAGATGGTTACTAAGTGCTCTAAAATATTTATTTAGAACTTCTTCTTTTTTTTCTTTTGGGTTCAAGTTTGTTTTTTTGGGTTCGGTGTCTAAGTTTGATTTTCGGAGTGCTTATAGCTGGTTAGTAAGTGCTCTAGAATATTTATTTACAACTTTTTTTTCCTTTTGGGTTCAAGTTTGTTTTTTTGGGTTCGGTGTCTACTCGCTTTGCATTCAATCATATGCATTTTTTATTTTAGTTATACATCCAATAGTGCCTTTGTAAATATAATGGTGGGTATTGTCTGAGGTTTCAATGCTAATTTATGTATGCATGTTTTTTAATATAGTTTTGAATAGCTATATATTTGTTTCAATTGGTGGTGCTTAGCTTATCCTAAAACACACTAATAATATATGAACTCTACCAAATTTATATTTATAAGGATGTTCATAGTTGTGTCATTGTTTGGTTAAATAAAAATATGGACATGTATTTATTTTTTGGGTGGTTAATATTCCTATGAATATAAGTAGTCTAACATTTATGATGTAAACTTATTGATGATATAGTCTAACAATTATTTGTTAGTTTTTTTACTATTAGTTCTTGCAAACATGATTTCTATTTTGTTAGGAATCCAAGACCTACTTTGTGGAATTTAACTTCTATAAGAAGTTCATGAGTCTAAATACAAAAGAATTCATAATTACATAATCTCATTCTTAAATATTTAAATTTTTGTCATTAATTTGTTTTAAAGTATTCCTCTATATATAAATACTCTTAATAACATGTATTATCACTTAGGCGTAAGCTATAAGAATAACGTTTCCAAATCATTAGGTTTTTGAAGACTTATGTTTTGGTGTGATTATTTAATACCTCCTTCAACACAATTCTTCTGTTGGGAAACTTTAAAGATGTCATAAATAATGTTAAGGAATATTATAGGATAGAAAATATTTCATGACTTTTTTTTACTTTTATTTTTATGATATTAATCTTAAATATAATTGTAAGAAGGTCAATATAAATTTAAAAAATAATACTAAATAAAAAAAATATTAAGATTAATTTTTATATAAATATCAAAAATATTATATTGAAAAAATAAAAGATAATATATAGATAATAATTATACCATATTTAATAAAATTATTTCAGAAATTTAAGTGTGTGAGTACTTAGGTAGAGGAATCGTTCCCTAGAAAATCTATCAAAGTGTAAGATATGAATGAAAACATGTTGAGGTTATTTCATGGTGATGGAATCACTAACATGTAAGGTATAATGCTTGGTCCATGCTCCTTTGTAGATGAAACATTTGATTTTTTTTTCTTATTTTTAGATATTCAATTTATATAATAGAATTCTAGTTTTTAGGTTTCAAGCACTTTATTATTTTTTTTATTATTTATTACAATTAAGTTCTTTCATTTTGATATACATTCACTCTATTAACAATAAAATTATTGTGATTAGTATAAAAGAAAAGTCTATAAAAACAGTTGTTGATGTTTTCATTGATTATTGCATATGTGATATTATGAATGATAATATTGTTTTTTTTTTCAATTATTATTTAATTATATATTTGGATAATTGATTATTATTTATAAATTATTTTGTGTGTGTTTATATAATATTCAATATATATTTTTCATGAATACAAGAATGTATAATTTTTATTTTTATTTTTATTTTAATGAAGTACAAAAATGTTTAATTGTTATTTTTATTTTAATGTGCTATTTGTAGTGATGGTTTAAGAAAAGTGGTTTAGTTATTATTGGAATTGGCTTTATTGATATGTAAGTTTATGGTTGGTTGCATAAAAATTTCAATATAAAAAAATATATAATGGTGTTCTACTTAAGTTTGTGATTCTTGTACTTAAATATACTTACTTAGAAAAAATCATGCTCTCATACCAATTTGTAGTGTACCAATTGCTGTGATACCAATTTGTAGTGTACCCTTCACTACCCAGGTTCACCCAACCTCTCAGTTTACCATTCATTACATGGATTTTAAAGAAACAAATGCATTTAACCAGAATTAAACACACTTAACAACTCAGAGTAAAATATATGTGTACGGCTATAATTATTCATTCCATAGCGTTTATCATTAATTCATTCACATAGCGGAAAACATGATACAAAACAACACAGTCATGTCAAATGTGATAAACATAACTCATATTACTTATCTTTTATCTGTTGTAGAAAACACCAACCAAGTGCAGGCCTTCCACGAACCTCCCAGCCTTAGACCACACTATTCATCAGCTCAACAGTAGGTCACCCCCGAGCTAGGACCGAGCTCCACCCCAAGGNAGATTTTTTCTCCAAGCATAGTGCCATGATTGGCTCCAAGACCAAATATGTAATATTAAATTTTACATTATCCCAATCCATCAACAACTTAAAATCTCCAAGAACTTGCAAACACTTAATATTTTTTTCAAGTGCCACTTTCATCAACATCTAGAGGGTGCATAATTCAACCATGTTATTTGCTCCCAGTCCTGCTCCATATTTTAAGGAGAAGAAAAGGTAATGATCTAAAAAGAGTATGACTCCATCCCCACACATTTTTGGAGAGCCTTGATCAGCTCCATCAAGGAAGTCCCAAGGCTTTGTGAAATCAATATGGGGCTCATGCAATACCCTTTGGGATTTAATATTAATATTAATATCAAAATTGATGCTCAAAAAAATTTCTATTTTTTTTCTAAATAAATTTTGGTCGTCGCATATTTTATGACAACTTTTATCGATGTGACGGTTTTGCTATATAAACATTGAATAATTGTCGCCAAATAGGCGACAACAACTTTTATCGATGCGACGGTTTTTCTATATAAACATTGAATAGTTGTCGTCGAATAGGCGATGAAAACTTTTATCGATGCGACGATTTTTCTATATAAACATCGAATAGTTGTCGTCGAATAGGTGACGAAATTTTTTATTGATGCAATGGTTTTTCTATATAAACATCACATAGTTGTCGTCGAATAGGCGACGAAAAATTCTTTTGATGCGTCGGTTTAACTACATAAACACCAAAAAGTTTTTTTTGAATAGGCGACGACAACTTCTATTGATGCGTCGGTTTAACTACATAAACACCAAAAATTTGTCGTCGAATAGGTGACAACAACTTCTAATGACGCGTCGGTTTAACTATAAAAGTTGTTGTCGCAATTTAGATGAAAAGTTGGTTTAAGATTGTTTGCCTATATCGTCACTTATGCGACGTTGGATCAAGTTCATCGCAAATTCCACATCACCTAAACTGACGTTTTAGAGACTCCAAATTCGTTGCCATATCAATGACATAACGTCGCATAAGCGTCGAAACAATCATCGCAAAATGGATCAAATATGCTAGTGATTGCTCCAAAATTGACAAATACAAGCAACCTGTTACTTCAACTAACATGTCCAAATCCTCTTCCTTTGCTCACTCAAAGATAAAATCCACAAGTAGTGAGAAGATAAGTTAACTTGAAGAGCATCCTGAAATTTCCCAAATAGAAGAGAAGATGTCCCAATATGAGGACTTTATCAAAGAAATAAATGATTTTTTTAAGAAAAGTTTCCTGAATTATTTTAATTATATTTGGACTCATTTTGACTATGAAACTATTTGAGGATAGATGGAACAACCATGATATTTTATTTTGAAACTTGTAAATATCATGGTATTTTATGGGAGACACAAGTGTTTCTGCCATGGTGTTTGAGATGCATGTTTTTAGTATGTTATATGATGTTGATATATTATGTATTCGATGATTTTATGATGGAGCAATAAGGAAAATATATTTTGATTATTGAGATAAAGTGTTCATATTAGAGGGGGACCCCACCTATTTAGTTATTATTTATTTATTAAGTATCCTTATAAATAAAGTTATTGTCCTATTTATTAACTAAAGTTGTTTAACTTTAACAACTAAAAGTAGTTCAACTACTTGAGGAACTACCTTTTAAAGAATAAAAGAAGGAACCAAAGGACAAAGAAGATATGGGGAATTAGATAAAAATGTTGTACAACTGAGAGGGGGGGGGTGAATCAGTTGTTCCTGTGCTTAAACAATTATGCTTATTTTAAACTATTTACAATACATTCAATGACAATCACAACAATGCACGGAGGTAAGTAATTGAATATTTGACATCAGTCACACATATGAAATATACAGANATATGCTTAATGTTTCTAAGCCTTACTCATGTTGTGAATGATTTCTTGAATAAGAATTCAATGTGTGGTTTGCTTTCAAGCATTAGGATAATCATGAATGTTTTTTGAGTTATTTGCGCTTTCAATACTTTTTATTTAATAATAATTGGTGATAATTGCTAATGAATGAAAGAAGACAATGAATGCATCTCTTGAATAAGAGTTTTGTTTTTCTAGCATTGATAAGCCTTAGAACTAGTTCGAATATCTTTTTGAATGCTTACTGTTTAGGAAAACATTTGTTGATTACTGTTATGAGATATATGAATAGGAATTCTAAATAGAAGCTTAGCATCTCTTCTATATTCATCTCTTAGAATAGCTTTTGGTTTATTCCCATTAAAGAATAAAAGCTATCTCTAAATCCATAGATTTTGGATGTGCCTCTAAGTCTTACAAACACTGGATTGACAATCATTTGCACTCTAATTTACATCAGTAGATTGGAGCCTAACATTTTGGCGTCATTGCCGGGGAGGCACATTTAGAGATAGGATTTATATAACAAATAAAAAAAAACACATAATAGAATTAATTTTAAGTTATGTTTCTTTATGTCTAAACTTAGGGATGATAAAGGCAGATTTTTAAAACAAACCCCCCCAAAAACTAATCAACCATTTGTAGGAGTAGGAACATCTACAACTAAAAAATATGAATCTACCACACCAACTGCTGGAAAAATCACTTTGGAAGAATTAGAA